>JAMKCH010031086.1:0-16453 GCA_023653785.1 Ophioderma brevispina | reverse complement strand
TTGAATGAATGAATGTTCGTGACCTTAAAATCGTCGGCATCAACAAGTTTTTTATGTCTATACACCATACGTTTACCCCATTTGATCTACTTTGACCTTAAATGGCACCTGATGACCTTTGATCCCCTAAACCAATACAAACTCGGTCTTCGGACGGTCAAGGGCACCCATCCACCCCACCAAGTTTGCAGAAGAAAGTGCGGACCCTCGGTCTCCGAGAAAACGACGCGCGTCAGCAGACAGACACACAGACAGCACACAGAGGGACCACCGTAATCAATAGATATCTCCCAGCTATGACCGACCAACGCGGTTTTTTTTTCTAATTTAGACAATACAAAACGCGTTTTCAATTGTCGATCATTTTAAAAAAATAACATTGTATATAATATTTTATAATCCCGACACGAAAACCCTTTAGATTAATTCATTTATACATAAGTGATAAAGTATAGGTCAGGTAACATTGTTTCATAAAGGAAAGCTAGTGCGTTGTCTAAATGAAATTAGGGGGCTCGTGACGGTCAATGATCACCAAATCTATTTCCTTGTAAAAAAAACTCCACCAAAGAAAGAGTATGCTTTTAAATGAATTATCAATTAGAGTGCTTTACTATTTCGACTGTTGTTTTTTTTTTGATGGAAGGTTACATGAAGCCTGATCAAGAAGAATACAAGAAACGTTCCTGGCCGTTTAATTGTTTAGATATGTACACAATCTTCGTAGTGCCCACAAACATATAGTTATATTTGAAAAATGTTGCTATTGAAAACAAGATATCACACAAACGTGAATATAAAACAGCTCATAAATCACAAACGTATGTGTGTATTTCACGGAACCAATCAGCGGGATGTATTCAAATATATTCAATACAGGACTAAAGTCTAATCTGGTTTATAACATCTGAGCATTCACACAATCCCGTTGGAGATGGAGATGTGTCCATATTACCTCTATGGTCCATGGGCACGATACTGATACCCCCTGCGACTCGAAGTTTCTTATTTCATCTGAGTCATAATGAGGGATTTACGTCCATTTCTCTGCAATGAATTATTGAAACTGTCCAAACCTTTAGAAATTCAGGACTAGAAATTCACCATTGGCATATCCACCAGCAGCAATCGATCATTAAGTTTTCTTATCATTAAAATCAATTGGATAATCTTAATCGGTATAAGCAAGGCGTGACAGGCAATCAACGTCAATTGGATAATATGACGTGTAACGAATATTACATGTATGTGTATTGAAGTTAACCAATGAGGAATATGCTAGGTTTGTGTGGGGTCCCTTGGTGTAATTATTGTATTAAAAATCAATCAATCACGCTTCAACTCTATACATGGCTATAGAGATGGTTTATTGATTATGTCGTGGAGAAATTACATCAAGTTTGAATTCCATGATTGTTAGAAAATAATTAAACATAAAAGGGGTATCATCAAATTAATACCTTTGTATAGGAGGTAATATAACTGACTGTAGCCTCTGAATATTCTAGACCACTAATTACGAAGAAAATAGCAGACAAAAATCAATCCATCACAACTGGACAAGTAATCTTGCGAACGACGAGTTAGTGGCCCACACTGCAAAAACAGTCGGAAGGCGGCCTCGTCGAAGACCAGTTATACTACAGTCTGATCGTGAAGTTGCGACTAATGTTATGCCTAAAGTATAGACCAGAATGTCTAATAATAATTCATCATTGTTATCCCCCTGGCTTGATAGCGCGCATGTCCGTCGTTTTCAAGTTCTTAAGTCCGATTGAAACCAGAGTTGGGGTTAAGGTCCAGTAGGGGTTCCTACGTGTATGTGGATGATGTCAAAGGTATGGACCAAGTCAAATGTCATTCAGAGTCATGTTCCAGGGACTGCCATCTTGCCCGGGGGATGACGCAAGTTATTGCAGTATTTTTTACTCATTAAGCGCTCTATCGCCGTAAAACAGCCTCAAAGCGCTTAATTGCTTATTATAACGCCGCCATCAGGAAATCGCCACAATCATTTCGCTTCATCTTTAGGTGGCTGCTGATCAAACGCACATTCCTTCAGAATTTACATTGTAATATTCCACAATAACCAGCTCCTCAGATTTTTCTTGATTCGCGAGGCAATTGAGATTTTATAGTATTTGATCCAGGGACACAAACTCGTTCGACTGCATGCAAGCGGGGCTCCGAACTTCACAATTTACAGTGGTCTTAGGACCACGAGTCCTGCACTTTCCGTTAATCCACACGTGCTCTCAAATATCTTCTCGCGGAAGAATCTACCGGGTGCCAACATCAATGGCACCTTGCGGCAATTAAGATTATTTGGGTGTTAAACAGCTGCTTTATCTGGCTAATCAATTTTTGGGAAAAATTTTGGAATTATCTGTTTGGAGAATTTTCCACCCTGATGGACATCTTTGAGGTCTGATGCTCCTGACTGTATTTTGAATACCCTTTCTCAGTGTGAGCTCATTGAAAAGTATGTAAACTTTGGTATTTGTTAAAAATACATTTAAGGAGAACTTAGGCTGGTCAATTTTTTCATCTTCAAGATCCAATTTGTGAATAAAAATGCCTGCTTGATAATAAAAAAATTTTTTTTCTTTTCTACCCGTTTGGGATGAAAAGGGGATTCAGCATATTTCAGATCTTTTTCTTGGTCCAGTAATTTTTTAAAGTTTTGAAGATTTGGTTTTTGAATTTGACTATTACCATAATGTGATAGAAGGAAGTATAATTACTGAATGAATGGATTTAGTAGATGGTGTCAGAACCCCAACAATATTAAAAAAAATGTTTTTTGAAAAAATCTCAGCTTCTCTTGTGGATGAAAAGAAAGTTCCTAAGCATGTTTATTCCTTTTTGAGGAACCAGGCTGTTGTTGAAGTGAAAACAATGGACTGATTGTTTGGATGTTCTGGATGATTTGGAGTGGAGCTTTATACCCAATGCTAATTTTAAATTTCCATTGAAACCCATGGCGGGCTTTTTATTTTAAACTTTTTCATAGAGCAATTTGTACAACCAGTTTCTCCATAAAATTTGTAGAATTGATTCGTCTAATTGTTCTTTTTGCAAGAAATTTCCTGAACTGTTCCTTACCTTTTTTGTGAATGTGAAAAAGTTTCCCCCCTTTGGGATGATTTATGTTTTTTAATCAATAATGTTTCTGGGGAATCTTAATTTTTCAAATTTTGAAAAAAATGTTTGGTATCACAGACTCCTCGGAACATGATAGCTTCTTTCTTTTCGTTTTTCTTTTCTGTGAGGTTTTTATTCAAAGGTGGTAAATTCCAAAACAAATCCCAATGTTGGTGCCTTTTTGAATTTTTATAAAATTAAGAGGAAACCGAGTATAAATTGCTGAAGGTTACACTTTAAAAATGGACCGCTTGATCTTGAAGGCCTCTTGAATTTGTTTTATGTTCACTTCTTTTTTTCAAATTACCATGGCACCTTGGCCTGGGTTCTGTGTGATGGGCGCAAGTTGTGTGGGGTTCAATGTATGAGAGTGGTGTGGGAGGATGGTGAGTGTGTGTGCCTATGCGGTTTTTGTGTTGTTTCTTCTCTTTTTAAATCCTGTACCGGGTTTGATTAAATTTAATTCTATATTCCACCGTTACATGTCATCCAATGTACGGAGTTTTTAAGTAGTGGATTTGGTGGTTAAATTTGTATGTTTTCTTCCCCGCCACCAACCTGGTACAGGAATAAAAAAAGGAAAAGGAAAAGATAAAAAAAAGATTGAGGTCACAGGTCGCTTAAGGGTCAAAGGTCATGAAGTCAAATTTTCAAAATTCTACGAAAATGAACGAAGTCACTAGTACCGGTCCTTAATTGACCGTGAATTTTATAGGCCTATATCTTATTGTCACCTTGACGTATATAAACAGCTCACTTGCTTTTTGACCAAGAGTGACACAGTACATTAAACGCATAACATTAACTATAAACTCTGTGATATGGCACACTATACCTATTTTGAAATGCAATTTTTCAAGCATAATAAGGCCATGATCTTGGTGTGTAGCAGTTTGTTTTTAAAGCCTACACACCACCTTATATGTATTGCAATTAACCCTTCTTCTTACCAGCTTTTTTTGTAAACACGTTTACCAAGGGGTTAACGCAAATTCGTTATAATCACCCCAAGCTTATGATTTTGATACCAGTGGATAACTATTGTCCCCCCCCCCCCTTTCCATTGTCAAAAATAAGTACCAACATCCTAGTAGACTCACAATGATGTCATCAAGTTCGTCGAGTCGGCAAATTTGGCATTTTCCACAGAAAATAGGCGAAATCCAAATTTGCGCTAAAAAACGTAGGAATATCGGATTTTCATGCGGTTTTTCAGCTCTAAGTGATGGGTATTGGCTAGTTTTTACATAAACATACATTTTAGAGCCATACTGTGGCATATACTTTTTAAAAAATGCACCATAAAATATCCTTGGTGCAACCACCCGCCCCCCCTACCCTTCGACTTTGCCGGCATCCCATAACCCCGGTGAAGGGGCTACCTTAGCATTTTTTTTCGCTAAAATGCCGGAAAAGGATGAGAGAGATTACCAAAGCTTTTTTTGAAGTTTTGACATTTTAGCTCACCGGAGCTGAGTGTAACTAGGGGGTGTAACCACCCCCCCCCCCCTTGGTAACGAGGGGTTAAGAAAAACACCCGTTGCTCGCCCCTGCTTTGGGAAAGATTTTCAAATGATTAGACAACACAGATTCCGCTTTAAACAGATTTTCGTATAGTACATTATCAAATATTCATCTTTTATTTAAAAACGGAAGCTAACTAGTGAAAACTTCCAGAAAAGGCAGTTCATTCAAGGTAATCCCGCGCTCCAACTGCCACACAGACCAGAGCACCGAAACAAAGTATACATGTGCTGACTTTTTGTAATGAATATGCAGGTTTTTAAAAATGTACCTAAAAGTTGTACAAGTCGTGTCAAACAGTTAATTATGAAACAGGCGTAGCTTACCATCAAAATATAGTATTAATTACATATATTTCCAACTGAATATTTTACAATATTTGAAAAAAAATCTTACATTAGAATATATGTACGCCTATATTTACGTGTCTAACAACGCATTTTTGTTACTTACAACATTTGTCCTTGCTTTCTATTGATTATACATTTTGTATTCTGGAGAATAAAGCTTCCCTGGATGTCCTTCATAGACATTGATTTTATTAGAGAAATCATTGTAGAGTTCTTTAAATATATTAACAGTTTATGTGGATGAAAGAATGTTTAATTCGTTCTAAAACACGTGTTTACATACAAACGGTGACCTCACTAAAGGACAACAGCCAAGTTCAGCCACTAAAATTAAACAAATTTCTTCAGAATTATAAAATTATACTAAACCTCCAAGAACACAATATATCAAATGTCTACTAAAATCAAAGCAGTGGCGTATTTTATACGCCACTGCTCATTACTGCCTATTTCTCCCCTTCGTATTCATTGCCTTCGGTGCCCCTACCAGTTGCCTTGATGCCCTACATCTCAAGAAAGTTAAGAAAGTTTGTAAGAAAGTTTGTAAAAAAGTTTGAAAGAAAGGTAAGAAAGTTTGTGGGGCACATGTGGTCCAGTGTATACGACGACCGGCTCATGATCTAAAGGTCGTGGGTTCGAGTCCCGCTGCGGCCAATGTGTTGTGCACTTGGGCAAGGCACTTTACCTCGCTTTCCTCTCTCCACCCAGGAGTGAAATGGGGAGCTGTTACGGGGAATATCACAATCTAAGTGCTGATAGGTAGTGCGCTAGTTGGCCTGGCAGCAAACCTTAATGAAGCGACGTGATTCTGACGGTTTCCTGATGCAGCGTAATGATATAATAGGCCACGCGCTTTGAATCCTCAGGTAAAAAGCGCAATATAAATCCCGCTATTATTAATATTATAAAAAATGCCAACTCTTCATATTGTACACGTAAAAGTTTTCTTACAAAATCGGACCATTCTGTCATTTTTATCCCAGGATTACCTTAACTCTTTGCATGCGACAGGCGGCTATATCGCTCCCAACGCTGACTTTGGTCAATTTTTGTCTTTTCTTATTGTTATAAGCATTCCCAAAATTATTTTCATGAGCAAATGCAGAATCAGCGTGAAAAATGCATTTAAATGAGTCCAAAGAAGACATAGCCTTTGTTGTTCGTTCTTAGATGACCTCCCAAGTGCACCTACAAATATTTGGAAAGCCATCTCAAATGCCACTACTGACTTATGCGTTATAACTTATACCTCAGCTTATACAAAATTGCCCAGCGTGCAGAGTTAAACCATTTATCTTGATTGTAAGTCTACTGTACAAATTGTACAATAGCAAAACTATGCCCCCTCTTTAACCTTATGGCCAAAATTAATTAGTATTCTTTTACCAATACTTCCCATTTTTACTCTTGTACAAACTTTGGCCCTTATTTGTATAATTATGTTCCACCATGTGGATTTTGGTAGACTTTTAAATATATTATTCTCAGACAATTTCTCAGTGCAGGGCACACGATTCAGTTGACTCTTCACGTTACATTAGTTTTCACGCTTTGTTCCGTTGTCGTCTAGTGTATGACACAAAAGCGGTACAAAAGTTGTTTCTTTGCAATTTGTGTAGAGCCACAAACCGTAACGATCTCTCGTATCCCGTGTCCTTTAAGGTGTACATATGTGTCATAGGTATACACATAACATGTAAATTTACTCTTTTTATTTTCGAAAAGCGCCTAAAATACTTGAATTGCCTTTTCTGGAGCCATAGTCTGGGCTCCTTCGACAACAACGGAATAAAGCGTAAAACTAATGTTGGGTGAAGAGTCAAGTGAATCGAGTGCCCTACTCTTCACCGGTGCAGGTGGGACTATGAGTCCGGGGGATTATATCTCCTGCTAAACTGTCAATGAAGTTTTTGACTACATGTATAAATGGATTACTGAACTCAAAGGCACTATGCGAAATCTGAAAATCGAGAAAAAAATCAAAAATCAGATTTTTGCATATCTGTAACAAGTATAAAATATCCTAACATACCCTACAAGTGATTCTAGACCAAAACAGCAAAGGACAAAATCGATATTTTAGTCATTACTCTCGCTTACGGACACTAACTCCAATTTACACGTAATTCAGTGGACATTCAGATCTTTGAACAAGACTGATCTCTTCCTTTTCTGTCAATTTTTCAGTTGAAAAAAATAACTTGTTGAAGAATCTACACACTTCAACATATCCCTCACTTTTAAAAGAGACACGAGGGCATTTACATTTCACGACAGAAAATCAAAGTATGTTTTTCTATGGGGACGATTACAATAGCAGGCAAGGTCAAAACGTATATCTGTGTTCTTTTTTTTGTTTGTCTGAAACGTTATCGGTAGGTGTTCTACAACTGATCAAGTGCAAATAGAGAGAAATTTGTATCCTAAAAAATCTCCTATTCCTTTAAGCTATTCATGCAAACAAATTAATATGATAGTGTCTTTTTACATTTAGTGTTAAAAGTGTTGAAAATTTTGCATAAATTTACATTTTCAAACGTTAGCTGACTGTACTGAAAAAATACATTTGTCAAGAAAAGGGTCTCCTTTGACAATTAATATTAGCCATGCAAATGTTTTTTATCATCAAAGAAAATCAAGATAAAAATATTTTATGTTCAATTAACAAATGTCATCTTTTAAATTAATTTTTATTGTAACATATATTTGTACGACTTATAAAACAATACCTTTTCAAATTGCATAACGAAATTAATAACAATATGCCATTAAATTGTCATTCTAGTGCACGACAAATTACATGTACATGACAAACTAAAGATAAATGATGCTCTCATGTCATTTTATGGCGATGACTAAACAATCTATTAATTCATATTTCATTTGTCACACCGACATTCAATTTTTAATGCACTAAAATTACAAATTAACCTGCATTTTTGTCATTCATCAATTTGTCATGCAATTTTAAAAAGTGAAGTTTAATATCGGTGATAAACAAGTTTAATGCTAAAAATGTTAATTAAACATTATAATGAATTATAACAATCTTTTAGCTTGTTTTCTTAAATTATCAAAAGAGAATGAATTTACTCGACTAATTTTAATTTGTTAAATCAAGACTTCGATAAATTAATCGGGTTTCAGTATGTAAATATGAACCTATTTGGTTACTCCTTCAACACAAATAATCCTTGTTAAAAAAATATCCACTTCGTGACATTTTGATACTGTGAAATTTATGTAGCAGAATATTTTACAGAATTTCACATGTACAAAATTGCAAACGCCATCCATAATTTATACAAAATTATCATTGCATTTTAAATAAAATAACATCAAGGCGACGAAAAAGAAAATTCTGTTCTACGGACCCGACCGAATCAACTTCTGTGAAAATAGCAAAGTAATGTGTTTTTTTACAGATAAATACCGACGAATACCGACCCATACAGAATTTTTGGTTCCGTAACCAATAGTGATCGCGAAGAAAATCATGAATTAAAGGAATTCTGAACCCACTTTTGTTTGTCGCCCAATCATATTCATGATAAATTGTTTAGGTTCAGCATTTTAAAGCCTATTAAAATATGTCCTATATATTTTCAAGTCCGTTTGCCCTTAGAACAGGCGGATTTCTTGGTCGTAAGCCTCAAGGCTACAGGCACCAGATACCCACCAAACTGGCATAAATATCGAACTTATAAACTCATATAAACATATGTACATATTTTACATATGGTACACATAGGATTTTTGGATCTAATTGGTATCTAAAAATACTTTATTTCTTTACTGTCGTCTACTTTGTTAGTTGTCCCATGGCTATTTCCATCAGCGACATTATGGATAACCATTGTATCTGTAGGTCCGAGCTGAAACCCAGAGTTTATCATACCACTGGCTTTTAATCGTGATACATCTTCATAAGTCGGTGGTGCTACATTGGGAGCTTCATTTATTGGACTGAGGTCAGTTTCAGGGGATGCTTCGGATGTCAACGTTGGCACAATATCTTGGTTCGATATTTCTGCTGACAGCCTTGACGTTTGTACGTCTGGTTGTCTTGCCAATCCTTTAGAAGCACCGCCGGGGCCGATGGCCGCTCTTGCTCCAGCTGGAAGTTTCTTCTTCTTAGGAACCGCTGTGTTATCAGGAGACGGCGTTGGTGACACGGCGCTGCCATCAACATTAATAATTGGGCTGGCATCGGTTAGTCCCACCGTTACGTCTGGCATCTGAATACCTCCAGATTTCCTGTCCACTTTTGCATACGCAACTGAAGGATCCCGTGTTACAGTAACATCTGGTGGCAAACCACTGGAAGCACGTTCGGCAGAACCATAAGTAAGGTCGAGACCAGAGGGATTACTCATAGAAGCGTATGTTGGATCTCTGCGGATTCTTGGATCTGCCTGCTCAGCCGAACTGTACAGCGGCTCTCCGGCAGAGTCACGTTCCAAACTATTAAGAGGTGTTCTCTTGAGGGGATGGCCGCGGGAAACGAACGAACCACTAGGAATCACGTTATCTTTACTCTTTTTACGTGCTTGTGGAGGTTCTCGTGCAACAGCCCGGGGTATTCTCAACCTCTCATCTGCCTGGCTCTCGTCATCGCTAATTTCATCTTCGTCCACGAGATTTTTCATTGCAAATGCTAAAGATGGTGACATTTCAGTTTGACCTGGTTGATCTGGTGGATCTATTAAAATTTCAGTTTGAGGTACACCGTGAGTTGGATTACGAACCACTATAGGATCTGCAGGACCACGGTCTGGTGTGGTGATTGGTGGCTGAACAGGAGCTGTTCGAGCATGTGAAGGGGGAGGACCTTCCCAGTCCGCATACTCCACTGGTGGTTTAGTGTCCTTAGAAACTGCTTGCTTCCTGCAACAACAACAACACGCAATACCCAATATCGCGACTACTAGTAACACAAACCCACCCGCTGCTGCCACAACTGCAATTAAGATAATATCTATACCTTCTGCATGTGCTGTCGAAATTGTTATATTTCTCGACGGTGTATATGTAGATGTTCCTGGAGGTGATGTTGTAGTCAAGACAACCGACCCTGCGGTTGTTGCTGAAGTTACTGTTGTCGTTGAAATTGTGGTTGTTGGTAAAGGTTCTGTAGTGGTTGCTGGAAGAAGTTCGATATATTCTCGGAAGATCTTACCATCACTTGCACGCGTACCTTCACAGAACACACGTTTGCCAATATCATCCATTGTTAGGTCTAAAATTCTGAACACGTCGTTGCCAATTACTATGATCCGATTGGAATCAGTTGGTGGATCAGTGAACCAACTTATAACACCCGGTGAATTAAGACTACAACCCAATTCTGCGATTTCTCCTTGGAAAGAAGACGGTGAAATACGAAGAACGATTGTGATAAGACCCGGTCCTGGCATGACAACGATGGGTCCAACAGTACAGTTCCGTTCTTCCCCTGGGTATGAATCCGAACTTGTCATTGCACAAGTAAAGCTGGTCCCATTCTCTTGCGAAGTTATAAAAACACGTTGATCTAGAGAAACCTTGTTCTCAGTTCTAGTAACCTCTTGTTGCTCTAAACCATTCCACCGAAGATCTACCACTGGATTTCCTGGAGTCGACGACATGCACGACAGTGTTATTCCCATGCCATTCTCAACTGGTCCAGTAATGTCGTTAGAGCAAATGGGATCCTGAGCAGGAAAATACTCCACTGAGACAGTCTCATTCGAAGAAGCTAATGTTGAGTTCCTTAGAATCTCAAGGTTGTTGTATTGTCTACGGTTCCATCCGCCACAAAACACGTGTATAATCCACTATCCGCGATTGCCAATGTAGAAATTGATAACTGGTAAACATCTGGTTCTGGATCATTGGACGACAGCAGAATTGAAAAACGGTCTACGAAATCGTCCTGCACTTGCTCACCTACAGTAACTAACATATCATCTTTAGTCCATATGTAAGTATAAGTTGCATTTTCTGTTAAGTTGGTAACTTGAATGCTACATTGAATTACATAAGTTGCATCGCCTTCACGTGGCGTGGACACCGGTAAAGTTGTCGACACTGAAAACTCCGCCTCTACCACGACAATATTGTTCAGAAATAGCGTTAAACATATCAGCACCAACATTTTCAATCCAAGTCCTTTTTCCTTCATCTTCGGAGGAAAATTAGTAGTGTATATCCTGCGATGAAATCAGTTATGGCATATGCAGCTATCTACCTTTACTCGTTGAACATAATTGTTTATTGCACTCCATGACCTGGGCGTGTGTCCGAAAAAGGGTATTTCACTCTTAACCGCCGACACCGCAACATACAACACCCTTTACTGTACGTTAACATATGCCATACTTAAGCTTCCGCCTGTTTAGTTACGGAGGTCGCCAGTCTTTCTGATGCAAAATAGCTATCAACTTGGCACAAAAGGGCAGGGTTTGTTTTGCGTGCCAGTTGTTTTGGTTCTTTTATTTTTTCCTAGGAAGGTCAAATCTTCTAGTTCAAGGGTGCCAAATGATTCTGATTCTGATTTAATACGATATACCTCTCAGGAAATATGTGGCGAGACAACGTTTTGTTAGTTCACAAGTGCGGGTTGAGAATGCGGGATATCCATCGAGAGACAAACGGCAATTATTGTGTCAATTTGCCGTAACTCGAAAGAAGGGGATTAATACCATTAAAGGTCCCATACAAATCGACTTTCAGACTAGTCTGAATATATAATTAGGCCTGAGGGAGCTGATTACATTTCAAGAGTATTCTTCGTCAATATTCGATACAGACATTTTGTTTTGTTTGTAGCATGTTTTGCGATCCACAGCGTGATATGATCAATATTTGTCCGCCGCATTACATATATGGCTGTACGTGGGGAGCTTCACCATCCCCATGGGTATTTTTAGGGAGACCTGGACAGTCGATATTATTTAGCTTTGGTTGTACATAAGAACCTTCACTGAGATCGTTCGCCTATTTTAATTTGTAGGGTTTATAATATTTCAACAGAATGTAAGGTTTAAATTGTTCTTTGTTATTATTATATCTACAGTGGCCTCACCGGGGTTGCCCTCCGGGTAAATCAGATATATATTCGTTGTAATGATTGGTCACTCTCACAATCCGGATGATGACTTTTCTGGATTAATATTTTAATCTTGCACTGATGTGTGCGCACATTACGCCACTAATGGTGCGCAAGAACACGGGGCTTTTAATCTTTTCGCATAGGTAATGCGACAAGATTAAAAGCAATTTTCGTGTCATATTCTCCTAATGCGTACTGTGCGCACACATCAGTGCAAGATTAATATTAATCACATGAAAAGTAAATCCATACGATTGTGAGGAGTGACCAATCTCAACAACGATTTAAAATAAATCTATAGTTAAACTTTTAAATTCCATTAAGATTTGTAAAAGTTAATCTATTCGTTTTGAAATTTATCTTAAAAAGGAGGTTAAAAAATTAATCCCGTAAAAGTTTAAAAGATCCAATAGATTAAAAATAAAACCCAAGTAGTTTTGAATTTGATTTTTTTTTTTCTTACATTTTCGACTTATTTTAAATTTAAGTAAGATTTAGATTTCTTTAAAACTTTTAAGATTTACTTTTTAAATCCCTGTGAATTTAGAGTGTAAGGTTCAACTTAAGCAAAATGTTGTTCTGGAGACATAGGAATACCACAAAAAAACCTGTCTTGATTGCTCTTATGCATGTTAAGCACTAACACTCAAACATTCTGATTTTCGTCCAAAAAAGACAAGAAAATATGCTAATACCAATGGAAAAAAATCTACGTTGCAAAAGTAAAAATAATTAATTATTGATCGTGGGGTACCCGATATTAATTATAAAAATCCTTATTTCACGAAGTGGTGATCATCTACAGCTATATCACTTAGAGGGAATTTTAGTTGATAAGAATTAGTGCCTTATTGCTTTTAAACTCCTGCTTGTTATTACCAGTCTGTGTAACATATAACATACAAAAAAGAATCCCTGCTGGGTTACTAAGTAACTCCCATAGGAAATAGCTAAAAACTGCCATTACGTTCGGGGAAGGAAGGAAACGAAAATAAAGCCCAATTAGTTACGTGGGTAGAAGGGGTGTCGTGCACCCCTCTGAAATAACCACTTCTAATCCATGTCACTATATCAGAAAAGCGTAGAAAACGATTAGCTATGTAAAAAATCAAAAAGTGTTCCCACGTATCATTTTTATCAAGTATGCAAAATTAGTATCGCCATACAGAAGAAAAATACAATTTTCGCTATATGTCGCCAACACTGTTTAAATGAAACAAATAGGTGAATGAACCTATGTTTCGAGGGTCAAAGATCAAGGTGGAACCATTTTGAAAATTACCAGATGTCCCCATGATGAACGTATATGCAAAATTAGGGTCGCCATTAGCCTAAAAATACAATTTTCGATAATTATCTCAAACCAATCACGTTGATAAATGAAAAAATAAGATGACTGGATCTATTATTTTGAGGGTCAAAAAGATCAAGATGGAACCATTTTGAAAATTAACCAGATGTCCCCATGATGACATAATATGCAAATTAGGGTCGCCATAGCCCAAAAATTCCATATTTGCGTCATAACGTGGCCAATATTCCACATACACCTGCCCCAAAGATGACGAGACCTATGTTCTTAGGGTCGAGGGGATAATTGAAATGCACTACAAATTATTTGTTTATTAGTATTATATGTTCACCTGCAAATACTAAAGGACCTATGCAAATTAGGGCGTCAATGTCGCGATAGCTCGTTTGGGGTAATTATAAGAAACTTTGCTGGCCCCAAAAGTAAATTTAGACTTCTATTCATAATACTTGTAACATTTCTCTTAAATTCAAGAAATGGAATGTTACAAGACTAATGCGAGACTAAGATACTGTGTTGTTATCATGCAAAAGCAAAACGCGAAGAACAGAACTCTACAGTCTCCTATGACTCTCTGCCAACATGCAAGTGTTGATTCTCATTGTATCATGTCGTTTTTAAAACCCTCAGTATATTTAAGGAACTACAGGAGAAAAAATACTTGGCCAAAGACGTTTCTAAAATCAATCCACAACAAGTTATCAACATTAGCTTAAAAATCTGTAAAATCTTTTAAAAAAGCATTAAGCATCATAGTATATGTTTTACACCTTCAGTAAAATTTAAGGAAACTGCAGGATAAAGATTGGAGCAGCTTCATATGGAATGACATCTCCCTGCAATTAATATAAGTCCCATATCGAATGCTATCAGTCTACCTGATCAGATATCAAACTGTGATCAGCAAAAAAAACTAGCTCTTTCTTGAACGGGTGATTCGTGCATCTGTTGGGAGATGCTACACAACCGGAAGTATCGACTTCAAGCAGGACTCGCCCCCTCGTAGATGTCTTCCGGTGGTGGGGGGTGGACCCCATCTTCCCACCAGAACAGAATTTGTTTTTCCGTGACCAAGTAGAGATTAAAGGCGTTAACCCACAAGCCCCCTGAAGGTCCTAATCCATTGGAAGAGCAAAGGGAGTAACGGGCCCAGAAAATGGGACTGGTTCAACTTCATCGAGTGTGAAGATGTCGCTCTCCTTCGTAATAATATTCGGCAGGCTTTCAATAAGTCCATAGACGTTCCTTGGCCTCTAACACAGTCGAAGTTATAGCTTGTAAGATGACTAGATGAGATATTTGCGCCAAAGTTCAAAAATAGACGGGCAAGACCGTACCGTGCAGAGTGCCAGAGGACAATGGAAAATCATCTTAGATTATATGTTCCAAAAAACAAGCATCTCATCATGATTCTGCACCGGTTTGGCACTCTGACCAGTCAGATTTTGTTTTGGTTAAAAAAAGCCCTGGTCAAGACCATGGTTCAAAGAATCAACATAGGACTTAACATAGACCTCAAACTTATGTCAGGAAAGACACAACATCTTATCCACCTTGAAAATGGATAACTTGAATAAAACTCTACTAATGCCAGGGCAGCAACATTGTCAACCGTACTGCAGGGATCAAATACAGGAAGTGCAAAACGGAACAATAAGTCGAGTCGAAAGCAATAAGACAATAATTCTTGCCGGGTGTAGATAAGCTGCAGGGTCAGCTTAGCATGAAAGTCAACACACCAGAAAATCCCCACCATGTACTCCACACGCATTGGCCCAAGTTATCTTATGGCTCCATCATTCACACCATTCTTTTGAGAATGACACTATCTATATATACTACCATATGGCGAATAATTTTTGTATGGCTTTTTAACTCGTGTTTAGTGGCAGCAAGGCAAGATGCCCGTGCTGGATTAGGAGCCTTCACCTCTGCTCTGGGACCCCCCCCAGAAAATCAAACTCGAGGGTCTATGGACTGCTTTAAGCCTGCAAATATCGCCCCACCTTGACCATGTTCATGTTTCATGCAGGAGTGTAGCTTCAAAAACAGTTATCCCAAAATTCAACGCATACTTTTTGTTGTGATCTCCTTTGTGAAGGAGATATGGGCTTTCATTGGTGTCCTCTGGCGGCGTTTCAGCAGTTCTCAAGCGATGGTTTTCGTTTTTCATATCACCCACACACACACCTCTTAACAAGAGCACACCCACACAGACGACACACCAAAATGCAAGGGTAACAACAATAACAGCAGATCTCACTCTGTTGAAGATTTAGATCCAATGTCCACAAGACTGTAACAAATGCTTTCTGTTGCGGCTGGCATCCGACATTTCCGTTCTATTTGCCTCCTTGATTTTATGCACATCTGATACACATGAAACAGGATTCGTCGAAGACCCAAGAATCCTTTTCTTCACATTTTCCGGACGTTTTTTCTTGGCTGATTTACAACTGTCACTGTCTAGGTATGGTGGAATATTGGCCAGATATACCCAAATGCATTGATTTTTTAGCTAATGGCGACCCTAATTTGCATTGTTTATGTCATCATGGAAAGCTCTGTAGATTTTCCAAATGGTGTCCACTTGTTCTTGACCCTCAAAATATAGATCCAGACATTCTATTTGTCTCATTTATCACATTAATTGGATTGAGAATATCGAAAATGTATTTTAGCTAATGGCGACCTAATTTGCATATTACGTCTCATGGGGACATCTGGTGAATTTTTCAAACTTGGTTCCACTTGACTTTGACCCTCGAAACATAGGGCCAGTTAACCTCATTTGTTCATTATCAACATTAAAGTATTGTCTGAGATATATATATCGAAAATTGTATTTTTAGCTAATGGCAACCCTAATTTGCAATATTACGTCATCATGGGGACTCTGGAGTTTTCACATGGTCCATCTTGAATCTTTACCCTCAAAACATAGGTCCAGTCACCTTATTTGTCTCATTATCCAAACAGTAGTGGTTGAGATATATCGAAAATTGTATTTTTAGCTAATGGCGACACTAA
>JAMKCH010031085.1:0-18717 GCA_023653785.1 Ophioderma brevispina | reverse complement strand
TAAATACGTTAGCGCGATTTGCAGATTCAGCAGAGTCAATTGTACTTTTGTTGCGTGCTACGCTCGGCGCAAACACTCATTGCGATCGGCGCAGGGCGACGCGTCTCAGATTTGATTCCATACCTAGTAGATGGTCGCATAGATCATCACTTTTCTTAGAAAACTAGGCGGGGTAGATAAACGGGATGACAGGAAAAGGATTGTTATGTTTTTTTAAAAGGCAAAAATTATTGATATGAGGGATGCCCTGATGTGGACCTACATTGTAACAGTTTTGTTCTATGTTAAGCAAATCTAAAATCACAGATCTAGCAAATCTAACACTAATTAATTTTGTATTAAAAGGCCTTAGTTTCACATAGCCCATGTTTACACCCCTCCTGTCAAAATTGTCAATCTTTTCCACAACTCCTCATATTTTAATCTCCGTTAGGGTTTCCAATGTCGAGAATAACAAAAGGCCATGTGTTTTAACCTGGGCCTGTAAATAGGTGCAGATGTCACATATGCGCAATATTTTCGTATCACAAAAGTGATTTTTTTGAATACACATTAAGCCACATAGTTAAATTTTGTAAATTAAAGCATGCATGCAGCACAGATGCCAGTGATAGTTTCTTACAATATTAATCATATTCCAACTACTTGCTTTTTTAATTACAAAAAATTAGAAGTGTAGGAGGAGCAGGAAGCAGCGTTTCATGAAAATTGACCCCACTGTCCATATGCGTACAAATTTCATCTTTTTTAGAGAGATTATAAAAACTATCTTACAACCACATACGTTTAAATCAGAAACGTTATTATCATAGATGTTTAATTGTTGTTTTAGGCTCAAATTATTCATTTATGGCCTAACCGATTCCTTAACAATGATTTCAATTGTTAAAATTGGCATTTAGCAACCTTGCTCAAAACTATTTTGCTGCGCATGTACCTAAAAAGTTATATAACTTGAAGCTTGTACTTAGAGGATACCAAATCTGCATTACATAAAATGCAGTTGCCACAGCTTTTGAACTCAGGTGTGGTTGAAAATCACATCCTGGTTTCATCTTTTTGCACATTAGGCGGTTGGCGTAACTCCCTTGGGAATAATGCTATATTGGGTCTCACTGTATTTCTGAATCCTTGATTAGTACGCTTCAAGTTAATGTTACACTTTTGTAGGGCGTGCTGTTCATTCCTGTAGAGAGCTATAGCTTTTCACACCATATCAATGCATTTTACACAAATGAAAACTATTTGACACGAAATTGCCCACCTTGAAAGCATGGCCAAATGTCATCATCTTTGGTGTCACAAGATGACCCCCAAAACTAATCTACACAAATTTCTATTCAGGTTATCCCCTGCGACGTCATACCACTTACGTCACCGGCGTCCATCATGCTCGGCCTCTTTCCCTTTGGGGCTCTACCTACCATTGAGATGTTAACTGTTATGCTCCCAATTCGAGTAGAAATTCACAGGTTGGGCTGGTATTTGTTCGGCCAGGACTAGGGTGAAAACTCTAAGTTTACCGTTAGTTTGTATGTCCTGAGTCCGTTTTTAAGATTTTTGGATTGCGATTTCGGCGAATTCTGGCCAGAGTCGCTGAAACCGCAGGTTCCAGATTTGGACTGCCAATTCTGACCGGGTAAATTTCCCCATATAACTATTAAACTACTTTGAGTCAATTTGATTGGTTCGGTGGTTTACACTCTGATATTGTTACTGTTCGGGCGGCATTAATACAGCTCTCCTTGGCGATAGAGGCCGTCCCTGTAACAATTTTGGCTTTTTATATCCCGTTTTAAATATAATAAAACTCCATTAAATCGAAGTGTATTTATTTTTTAACTGGGATCTCAATAGACTTTAATCAGCTGTGTTCAGGGTCATAGTTTCTAACTCCACTTCTTTTGTGTGCCTCAGGTTGGTCCAGACAAGCTTATCAGATTGAGTGTCCCAGACAATTCTTAGAAAGTTAATCTTTAATTAGCTAAATCAATTTATTTCTTGAGGCATCTTTAGAATTTAGTTACTTGATCCAGATGGCCATGTGCCAAGCGTCTCTAAGGCTAGACACGATAATTGCCTCCAAGGCCCTTCCTTGAAGCCAGGTCGTTACCCTAGTAAACATCCTCTTCTTTGTTTTGGCTTGTAGTTATTCCTCTTTTGGCCTTCTCTTGAAAGGACGTCTTTGTTGTAAAAAAATTATGGTCCCTCGGAGAGGACAATTTACTGTGTGTAATCGTGCATGTTATCGCTTGCTGATGACCAGCACTGCTTCTGTGCGGGGATGCCGCTCAATTTGTTTTGAGTGGGAGCCTCATCCGACTTGCTGGCGCCATCGGGCGTGTACTAGAGAGTCCCCTTGCCTGTCCTACTGTGTGGGAATCTAGCGGGGATTCACTGGGATATGCTTTGAGGCGGGGCGAGGGAAATTCTCCACAAAAGGAGTCAGGCCTACAAAAAAAAAATTTCTGTCTGTCTGGGACCTTAAAAAAAAGTGGGCAAAAATTTTCATGTCAAATATGTGCATGAAAGTTGCACATAACAAGCACATAGCACACAGTCGTTACAGCTGCCCCAGTAGTTGACACACTCTGGTGCACAATCTGGGCTGATTTGAACTTTTTTTTTTTATAAATTTAGGGTGGTGTTTTGGCTTACGAAGTAGTAAGTCTATAAGAGAGTGCTGGGTGTAGGATCAATATGTTTCATCAACTTTTATTTTCCCATTTCTCCACGTATGAAAACAAAAACAGTGATTGGAGGAGTTGAGCAAAGGTCTATAGGGCCCAAAACACTCCACCCCCTTGGCATTACCATTAACACGAAAGAGAAACAGGACAGACCTATCAAGAAAACGCACAGGAAAGTGTTACACAAGTGTAACACACTGTTAACACATTTTCTGTTAGACTAAAATCTAGTCAATACTCTTGGTTCCTGTAGTTGTCTGGCCGACTATTTGCATGCATGTTAGTACAGGTCTCTACCAAGAAACAGGGAACCATTGTTTGGACATCGAGGTCAGTAATTAGATATACACCAAAATGTGCCATGTGTAGGCCTGGATGTTATGTTTTGGCTAGAGTAGGACCCTGACACTCTGCAGTTCTTTCATATGTATTGTCAATGCATCTAGTTAATTTTACAATAGGTATACATATAGGTAGTGCAATAACATGATTTGTCACACAGGAGTATGTTACTCTTAAATTTAGAAGTTTCTTTGTTGACAAATAAAATTGTATACCAAGCACTCTCTGATAATGTCCTCAGTTGGCATATTTTTTGATTTAAAATTTTGATGACGTAATAAACCCTATCTTTTTGGCTGTAAAACATGTTGTTTGCATACTGTGCAGAAACGTAATAAGTGTTGTTGGCAATATTATTTTTCCCATAATAGGTATTGAATACTTAAATGTTTAAATAACAGAACTACACTTTTGGAGACAATTTTTTTTGGGTGGTCCTAACCCCAAAATGCAACCGTTTTCATGAAATCGACGCATATGTAGTTTTTTTGCATTAGACCTGCCATCATGTCTTTTTTTTGAAAGAACAAGTGTGCACTTGGGTATTTTTCAGCCATTCATTTATATTTCAGGATTCCTTGCTTATGTATTGTACTTTATGCAGCTCCACATCATGTTTTGCAAGTAAGTCGAATAAATACCCACTTACCCGATTTTTAAAATACAGGAGCTAGCATACCACGCATGTATAAGCCCAGGTGGTAATTTTATCATTCAGGAACAATATAGAGCCGTCAAAGTAGGGCCCAATGAATTGGGATGTATTGTTTGGCTATACTTGAACCCTTGCTGCCTGTGATGAGAAAAGTTAAAAACTTTATTTTAATGTTTTAAGATCTCTACAAAGTTGTACATATAATGGTGATCGTGGTGATAATATTCTCTGTGTAAATGCTATTTATTGGCAATTTTGTATCTGATTGTTTGCTCACCCTGCTACGCCCCTCCCATTATAATACCACCCCTATTTTGAAAGTAATCTTCCCTTTTTGGGGGTGGGCTTATCCCCGAGTGCGTACGGTATCAAATTAGTATCACATAAGCTCTGCATAATAGGTATGCCGAGCTAAAAATATCCTCGTCCTAAGATGTTCCCAGAATTGGTCAAACATTTGGTACCAGAAGCAAACTACTACTATTGTTCTCATTTACTCTGTGAAATATTAACGGCTAAAGGATGTTGGTTTGGAAGTTCTGCGCAAAAAGATGTCCAGAGTTCATACTAGGTATGTGAAAAATAGTGTCTATTTGCAGCAACGCCCATTTGTCTCCCTGCGTTGCAAAAGTGAATTCTACTTCAAATTTATGCGTTTCAGACTTACAGATACCTAAAAGAAATGTTAATTTTAAACAATTTGAAGTCACTGTTTTACAATATTGTAAACAATCCATACACACCAATTCCAAAAGAGCGAAAAATTGGAAAGTGGGTTTAATGAAAAAAAACGCATTCGCATTAGCATTTTCCACATTTTGCTTCTGAGACAAACTTTTTTTTTTGTTTGGGCCACTATTATATATAATATTTTGTATACATGAACATATAATGAAGTGGAAGAGTAAGTAAGCCGAATAAAGGCCTGTCAATTCCAGACTCTGTTTTCTATTAGTTTGTAGTTATGAAATGAGTGACTTTGTATAATTAAAGTTTAAAAAGAATAGTACGTTTTTCATTGTTTTTAACCCCAATGTGCAGATCCCCTAAATCCAAGTTTAAATTTATGTATTTGAAAATCTGTTTGCATGTCTTGGTCTGTAGATAGGTGTGATTTTTATCATTTGTTACAAACATGTAATGTGGAGGCAACTGTTTTTGCTGTATTAGTGATGAAGCAAAAGTGTAGCATGTGCTAGTCTGCTAGAGCAAACTCTGATTTGTTTGGGTCCCATAGACGCAAATTTTTCACTCTATCTAATGCGTCCTCCACCTCTGAAAAGTGTGGTCTGACCAAACGCACACTGTAACTCCTGAAAAGTACCACATTTTGATCGACCAATATTAATTCTAACTACAGAATTACTTCGTTTCTGAATAATGTACATCACTGTAATATCACTTTTATTTTGGGTAGACATGGGGTGTGAACTACAACATTCTTATTGACGCCGTGCGAACGGCTCTGCAGGTGGTCTAATTGAGGGCCGCACATACACTACCCCCTGCCGTACCACTTTTCAGGTCAGTGCCCCCCCTCCACCACCGGGCCAATAGCCAGGAGCGGACTGACATCACACCCACATCGCGGTGAAAACAAGGGAAAGGGGAAGCCCTGGTAATCCCCCAATCACGGTGAAAACAAGTTGCAACAAATTGCAATCTTTAAGGTTACTGCACACTATGCGTTATGCGTGCAGTGGCTCATCGAATAAATGCGCTTTGTTTGCTGGGCAGTTTTTATCTGAACTCCCAGATGTCCGCTCCCGGCTATAGCCAGACACTTTTTAGTATGGCCGGAGAGCAGACTGATGCCGGTTTTGGACGTCAAATCGCGGTGAAAACAATGAGGAACCCGGGAATATCCCCTAATCGCGGTGAACAAAAACTGCTCAAATTGCGCTTTTAGGTTCACTGCACATCTGGATGGGTCGTATTACACTATTGTGGCAGCACGCCATCGAATCCGCACATTGTTGCCATTCACGATTTTGTTTTACACTTAACTCCGAGATTTGGTCCGCTCCCCGTCTGTACCAGTTTACACATCCCGTCACTTTTCAACTTCCATGGAATACCCCTGGGGGGGGGGAGGTGCCTGAACAATGCAAGCATCATGGCAAGTTTAACCAAATTGGGCGTGGACAGCAGTTGGCTAATTGTTTTGACAACTTTGAGAACTCAGGCTCAGAGCATTGAGGCTGGCATTGCTCAGAGTCACTCCAGCACTGCGCAGGGCAACCTCACTGACAGTGTTCAACTCAGCTTCACTCAGCTCATACATGTCGAGAGAATAAGTCGCAAAGCAACCCTAAATACTACGAGCAATCAAACGCCAATTCCTTTATCGTAATGACGTTTTCCTTTATGGACCCCGATCTAGAGTATACGGCGCCCATTAAAAAAGGCGGGCGTGGGAAAACGTTCATCACTGTAAAAGTTCCTTGTACTAGATAGAATTGAGTTTAAAATGTGTGTCGGAGTAGGCTAGGCTTTGTTAGAATGACTCATCTCAGTACAACGATTAGTAAGGGTATTTAGCCCGGCTGACTAGTTTCCATTTGTAGACTTATGGACCCCTCTTTTTCACATTCATGCGGTACAATTGAATATTAATTATTAAGAACATATACAGATTTTGAATCTAAAAAGGAATTTTATTATGGGGAATAACAGCCAATTTTTGGAAAAAATAAGATTTGATTACGTCCCGGCATTGATTGGTTTATTATTATTGCTTCGGGGGGGACCCATTCAGTAAAAATACGTACTATCCCTACATTGGAAAACAACCGATTAGCGTCATCGTACTTCGGTTTTTGAAAAGGTAAAGTTTTTGCTGTCTGTTTAGACATACTACACGGTGTCCCTTTTGAAAAAAAATAAATAGACACTATTGGGCAAATTAATATACTATATATGTTATATAATAAATAATTGGCTTTTAATAAAGCGCATTTCAGGAACTCGTACCTCAATCAGTTCTCATTCATCTAGGCTTGGCACTGGCCAAGCGCAAATTTCTATCAGCACTTAGATTGAATATTCCCCATAACAAGCCTTACCCTAATTCGCTGGGTCGATGAAGCAAGTGAGGTAAAGTGCCTCCCCAAGGTGTCACAACACATTGGCCGCAGTGGGGCTCGAACCACAACCTTTGGATCATATCCAGTCATATCCACTGGACCACATGTGCCCTTTTAAATTTCATGTCCAGCCCAAGATTTACTCCATTTGACCTCATTTGACTTGATGACCTGAGGACCTTTGATACCAATACCAATACAACCCTCGGTCTCGGACGGTCAAGGGCACCCACCCCCCAAACAGTTTCAGGAACATTCGACCCTCGGTCTCGTAGAACCGACGTTTACCTTCTTTAACCTTAATGACGCGAATGCCCTTGTCCTGCCCTTCAAAATTTTCGCATCAGAAATTGGATCCCCAGCCTCCAAGTTTCAGGTCCAATCACTAATGTTTACCCCACTTGGCCTCATGACCACTGAATGACCTTTGATCACTAACCACTACACCTCGGTCTTCAGGACCTGTCAGGGGCCTCCACCCACCATGTTTTCAGAACGTTCGACGACTCGTTCTCCTAGACCCGCATTTCCCCTCCTTTTGAACCTTGAAATGACCCCTATGAGCTTGTTGGAGCTTCTTCAAAATATTCGCATCACAAATCGACCCCACCCCCAAGTTTAATGACACCTGTGCCCTTAATTTCATGTCCCCATGCACCAATGGTTACTCCATTTGACCTCCATTGATCTTTGAATGACCCCCTGATGACCTTTGATCCATAAACAATATAAACCTCGGTCTTCGGAGGGTCAAAGGGCACCCACCCCCCACCAGTTTCTGGACGTGCAACCTCTGTGTCCGAGACACCAATGTTTAACCTCCTTTGACCTTGATGATCCCTAATGACCTGCTTCGTTGACCTTCAAAATTTTCGTCAAAAATCGACCCCACCTCCAAGTTCCTGTCCATACACCAACTTTTCCCCACCCCATTTGAACTCATTTTTGACTTTGGAATGACCCCGATGACCTCTGATCCACTAAACCAATATAACATTGTTCTTCGGACACCCACCTACCAATTTTCAGGAACTTGCTACCCTCGGTATCCGAGAAACCAAGGTTTAACCTCTTTGACCTTGATACCCCTAATGACGCTTGTTTGTGACCTTCAAAATTTTTCGCCTCAAAATCGCACCCCACCCTCCATTTCATTTCCACACCTAATGTTACCCCCATTTGACCTCATCTGACTTTGAATGACCAGAACGTGCGACCCTTGGTCCGCGAGAAGAGACGGTCAGACAGACAGACCCACAACTGACAGACATACAACACCGTAAATAGATGATGCTTTTTCTTGACCTGACTGGCGAACTGTGACAAATCAAGAATCCATCAACAACATAGGCCTGTGAAAAGTTTAATCGTGGACGGAGTAGTGGCCCTTCTCCCCAATCATGGAGATTTTTACTCTGGGTCGTTCGGCTAAATGGCAACCCAGCGGCGATACTCATGTTTGCATGCATAAAACGTCATACTTACATGTGCTTGTACTCGACCTTGGTAGCTCCCGCACCCATGGTGTGTGTGTGTGTGTAAAATACATTGGGGATCACCATGAGGCCAAAATATTTGTTTCACATTCCAAGGATTTCTTGTGTTTGTTTTCTATTCTGACATTCGATCGTCATATTGAGTTTGTTATGGATAATTTCTAAGCGAACATTGACGATGAGGATATTAATAATGAAAATGGAAAATCGAAAACTGATAAACCGGTCTGGCGAACATTGGGAACGAAGATGTGGACCCGTGCACATTGATCTCTACACCGTCCCTCTTCATTGCCCGTGCAAGTTCACCCGAGAGAATACACAATGAGACGATCGGAAAAATAATGGGAAAATAATAAACAATGCACACTATATTCGATTTATTGGCCTGCGACCTCCAGATGCCTTGATTTGAACAATACTTGCAAAAAGGAACAAATGAAAAAGTGGTTTTAATCGTATGAAACACAAAGAAACCGCACGAACTTGTTAATTTGTATTATTTTCGCCATGAGCTGAACGTAACCGTGATATGCGACGACCTTGTTCGTATGCAGTCAAAGGTCCGATAAATTAACCAATTCATAACCCGAGCTACTATGCGTGATATTCCAGAGAGTGGCCCTCTTTCATAATTAAAAGTTTTCCCATTATTTTCTTACTTGATTAAGTAGTGCTGTACTGTAACCAGGTTTAAAACGTTTAAACAACCGGAATGTGTCACTACACGTTTAAAAAATTCACATACACTTTACAGTCAGCAAACCCCTACTACCTTTTTTTCATATTTATTTTAGTGCTGACGTCAATTTTCACACCAAATTACCCGCTGGTCAGTGAAATACAGTTAACATTTCCAATGCTTCTCTAGAAATGGTTTCCGACTTATGTCACGGAAAACAGGGAAATCCCCCATTTACCAAGTCTTGTATTTGAGTGAGCGACTTCGGCATCTACAAACACCGGGCAACCGCATAACACGGCCCCCCCTTAACGCGGTGCTTCTTCAATTACAGTCAGGGACCTACCAAAAGTACAATGACAGCGCTAAGGGAAAGCTCCCCACAGTGATTCGTCGTTTGGATCTTTGGGATATTCAACTGGCTGCTTTATTGTTGGATTAAACACAAGTACAAACAACATTTTATGGTTCAAGATGATATTTATGATCGAATGCAAGCCTGGTAACCCGATTACGAACGCTTTATGGTGCAAGAATTGCTTGCGTGGAAGCGCCAATTCGGCAGTCGTTTACATTGTTATGACCGGTTAAAACGTTTAAACGAACGGAAATAAAGACCGTGTAACGGATAGGAAATTAACGGTACTCCCAGCTCTAGATTAAAGTCAAAGTAATGTCCCAAAGTTCTCTTTGAAAGGTACTCCGGAAATGATTACTGGTACAATTTTCAAGGAACATTCGCTATGTAATAATGCTGCGGTGTGATTTTCAAAAGGTAACGAACACATCGTCTACTCGGGAAAATTTTCGATGCGTTGCAAGCTTTCCTAATTAGTTCCCCGCAAGAATAATCGATGAATAAGTTTCCAAAGAAACGTACCACACTGTGGAAAAATAAGATTTTCGGCTCGGGATCAATAAAAAAGCGAAAAAGAAGAAATTCGCCCCATAGTATCAACAGTATGGAATTTTTCAGAACCATAGTCCAATTATAAATTAAAATTAACCCAAAAAATATTTTCTTCATTTCAAAATACGGAACGAGCTTAGTATAGTTACGTTACACTCATGAGTTCGGTTCATTTTTGGGAATTTTTAAGCGATACATTTAATTTTAATTGTTCACACGGTTGATAGCGCCACATCGTAGTGCGTCACGCCCCGCGTCACGCTTCAAAATCTGCAACCGATTGCGTCAAAATCGTGTGAGCGGGGGATAGGACAGGCTTAGCAGAGACACTGAGGTCTGAGGTGGGGGAGGAAGGGGGTGGTTGGGGAGGTGACCAGACAACTGATGTCATGTTCCCCAAGGAAATTTAAGACCGACAAACAATACAAGTGGGGCTATCTACAACAGGGCACCAATCTGCATCAATGTCTGTGTACTTCCAAGATCCAGAGGTTTGTGAACGTGCGTTGGGAACTGATCTGCACGATGCACAGTGGTCACGCCTAATAACGCACGATCCTTATGCACTTACGTGCACGCACTTCGCGATCGGTTTGATTTGTCGCAACACTCATGCTGTCCTGGCATGAAAATGTGCAGCGTGCAGACAGTCCAACGCACGTTCACACACATCTGGATCTTGGAATTACCACCTACATTGATGCAGATCTGGTGCCCGGGGTGATATCCCACTGTATTGTTTTTCGGTCTACATTACCTTTGTGAACATGACATCAGGTTGTCTGGAACTTCCGCTCAGTGTTTCTTCTAGCTGTATGACACGCTTTGACGCAATCGTTGCAGATTTGACTCGTGACGCGGGGCTGTGACGCACTACGATGTGAGCATCAACCGTGAACCAATTAATTAAATTTATCGCTTAAAAATTTCCCCAAAATGAACCGACTCATGATGTAACGTAACTATTTACTATCCGTTCGTCTTTTGAATAATAAAATATTTTTTTAATGAGAAACATAATTATGAAAACATTGCACCAGTCAAAATTTTCCGAGTAGCTCTTTGTTCGACCTTTTGGAAATCACAGCGCAGCATTAATTACATAGCGAAGGTTCCTTGAAATTTGTACCCAGTATATCATTTTCGAAGTACTTTCAAAGAGAACTTTTGTACATTACTTTGACTTTAATCTCGAGCTGGGCAGTTACCGTTTAATTTCCTATCCCTTTACACGGTCTGTATTTCCGTTCGTTAAACGGTTAACCGGTCATAACAAGTTAACGACAGCCGAATTTGGCGCTTCCACCAAAGCACTTCTTGCACCATAAATCGTTCGTAATCGGGGGTACCCGGCTTTGCATTCCGATCATAAATATCATCTTGAACCCTAAAATTTTGTTTTGTACTTGTTTTTTAAATCCAAAATAAGCAGTTGAATATCCTCAAAGTCTCACACGACGAATCACTGTGGGAGCTTCATTAGCGCTGTCATTTTTACCTTTTTGTAGGTCCCTCTGTAATTGAAGCAGCGCGTAATTGGGGCCGTGCTATTCGGTGTATATGCCGAAGTCCCTCTAAAGGAGGAGAAAAAGAAGAAATGAGTAAAAACGGTAAAGAAAATTTAAAATGAAAAAAAAAGTGAAAATAGCAGACAGGTAGGCAGAAAGGAAGAGGGGTAGAAAGCAAATATGAACGGGGGGCGAGAGGGGGGTATGGGACCCAAGATTGACAAAGGACACATTGGAGGGGAACAGGTAAATATAACAAGGTTGGCTCGAGATGAGAAGAGGAAAGGGTCAGGGGGGAAAGAGAAGGTGAGGAAAGAAAAAGGAGGCAGGGGGGGAGAAATGAAATCGAGAAAGAAAAAGAAGGAGGGATGAGGAAAAGTCGTGTTGTAGGAAAAAGGAGGGAGAAAAGAAGGGAAGGAAAGGGAAGGATAGAGAGAGAGAATAGAAGGGAGTTAGTAAGCAAAAAAGACCGGAAAGTAGTGGGCTCGATGGGGGAAGATTCAAGGAAAAAGAAGCAACAGGGACAAAAGGAAAGGACATAGAAAAGCGACCATATGACAATAGAACAAAGGTAAGAAAGAAGGGTGTGTTACGAACGGAAGGTGAAGGGAGAAAGAAAGATGGAGGGAAGAACGCCAAGCAAGGAAATGGACAAGCGGTGGGGCATAATAGTAGGAGGGTGAAAAGAGGGAAAAGGGGAGAAAAGATATAAAACAAAAGGGGTGGGAAGAAAAAGAAGTACGACGAAAGAGAAGATAAACAGAAGAGAGGGTATAAGGGAGAGGGCACATATAGAACTTGAAAAAGAAAGGGAATTAAGAGAATGAAGGTGAAAAGGGTTAGGCGGAAAAAGGAGGTCGGAAAGGGAGGTAAGGAGGCCGATGAGGAAAAGGGGGGGCAAGAGGGTCGAGAGACCAATAGGAGGTAAGGCACGAAGAAACGGGGGAGCAGAGGTGAAGGGGGGATCATATCCCCATCGCTGTCATCACCATCGATAACTGTCAGTATTCGCTCTATCTCCCCTCTCTTCAACCCATACCCGGACCGAAAAATTCGATGCGGTACAACCCCATAACCTCAAAAAGAACCCTCACCTGCCAGGACGAGTGCCAAGCGCAGAGCCTGAGAAGATTCTAATCAGCTTCCCAGAGGTGTTGGAGCAACGCATAACAAATGTCTAAGGGTGGAGGATAAACAAGACAACAATAACGCGTGCTCAAGAGAGAGTCAGAACAAGCACAATGGGGAAACCTAAGGGGGGAAGGACATACGGCAAGGCCACTCCTCCACCACACCTTCCCTTCTCCCACTGATTATACCCCGCCACCTGACAACAAACTATCTCTCTCAGCTATAAACGGCTTACATCCCTCAAGAATTTTCATAAATCCACGACACTACTCACCGTCCTAATGACGGACCGTACGGAACTGGGTAGAGGCACTGGAGCAAACGCTCGGCAATAAGATGTATTAGACAGGCCTTCCCTGTCAGCACGGGATAAAGTTAAGTAACTGGAGGATGGCATCGAGATAGTTTATAAGTAAACAATTTGGGACCGGTCAGAGCCGCTTAGAGAACTACGTCGGGAAATCCGATAGACTCGGGAGGCTCATTTATCGACAGTGTGGTGAATAAACGAGAAAGCGAAAACAACACAAAAAGGAAAAAAACAACAAGCGAGACAGACAAAGCGTGTTAGGATAGCCCTGGAGATAGGTGAATAGAGGCATGCGGCGGGATGGTTACGATTTATAGAAGGAAAAGAAACCTAGGCGAAATGTAAGCGGGGAGTAGAGCTGATAAACCGGGTGCGATACAGTACGTAAAAGTAACGGAGGCGGATAGGAAAAGCGGTGAGGGAACAGCAGAAATGGGATCAGTGGGAGTCAAGCTTCATTATCCCTATTCCATACACTTGATCAACCTCTCCTGCATCATCACTACCAACACCACAAAGAACCCTACTCCCCTACTCGCCATCCTATCTCCCACTGCCCATACTGTTCCGTGGCACTATGGAGAAATTACATCAGTGCACTCGTCAAAACGCGCCAAGAAGCGAAACTATAAGGATAACAATCCAGAACGCAAAAACAATAAAAGCAAAGTGCACAAGCGTTCATATGACAATAACATACACAAGCAGGACGTGGAGTCGCGGGGGCAGAAACAAGAGGAGTCAAAACCCATGCAGATTGGAACAAATCGAGGACGAAATGAGAGCGAAATTGAAATAACGAGAAGGAACCGAAAGCCACAAAGAAGTACAGTCAAGTAAGTGTCACAAAAGATAAACAGGAGAGGCATAAGGGAGGGCCAAGGGGAGAAATTAAGTGGATGGTAGGAGGGGAAAAAAAGAAGAAAAAGAGAAAGACCAGCCTACAAGGGAGAATCCACCGCCCTCCCCTCACCCACAAAAAACACAAGAACTTGGTAAATGGGGATTTCCCTGTTTCCGTCAAAGTCGAAACCATTTCTAGAAGAAGCATTGGACCTGTTAACTTTTACTTGTCCACTGACAGCGGTAATTTTGGTGAAAAAATTTGACTTCAGCAATAAAATAAATACTGAAAAAGGTTAGTGGGTTTGCTGACGTGTTAAACGTGTAGTGAATTTTCGAAACCGTGTAGTGACACTTCCGTTCGGTTAAACTTTTAAAACGGTTACACGTCACAGCACTACTTTAATCAAGTAATAAAATAATGGGACACTTTTAAGTTATGCAAATGGCACTCTCTTTGGAAATATCACGCATCGGAGCCCGGGGTCTGATTGGTTAATTTATCGGGCGACCTTTGACTGCACGAACAAGGTCCTTCGCACTATCCCTGTTTACGTCAGCTTCATGGCGAAATAAATACAACTACAAGTTTCGTGCGGATTTCATTTGTGTTTCCTACGATTAAACCATTTTTTATTTTCTATCTTTTTTGCACGCGTATTGTTCAAATCATCATCTGGAGGTTCGGCCAATCAATCGTAATAATAGTGTGCAATTTTTTATTTTTATTTTCCCATTATTTTTTCCGATCGTCTCATTGTTTATTCTCTCGGTTTGGAGATATATTAACTTCACGGGCACTGACTCCTTGACGTTGTAGAGATCATTTTCACGGGTCACCATCTTCGTTCCCTGTTCGCCCCAGACCGGTGTATCATGTTTATTTCGATTGTCCATTTTCATAATTCCTCATCGTCAATGTGTCAGCTAGAAATTATCCATACAAACTCAATAATGCGATCTAATGTCCGACTAGAAAACAACACAGATTGAAAGTGTGAAACAATATTTTGCTCAATGGTGATCCCCAATTGTATACAACACACACCACACCATGTGTGCGGACTAACAAGGTAAGTACAGCACATGTACGTATGACGTTTATTCAAATGCACCACCTGATTAGTCGCGCGGGTTGCCCATTTAGCCGACGACCCGAGTAAAAATCTCCCATGTTTGGGAAGCACTACTCCGTCCCGATACCTTTCACCGTCTATTGTTTTTTATGGATTCTTGATGTCAACAGTTTCGCTTCAGGTCAATAAATCATCATCTATTTACGCGGTGGTCCTGTCTGCCTGTCAGTGTGTGTTTGTCTGTCTGATCGCGTCTATTTTCTCGGAGACCAAGGTCCACGTCCTGGTCATTCAATGTCAAATGAGGTCAATGGGGGTAAACATTGGGTGTATGGACATGAACTTGGAGGTGGGGTCGATATTTTGATGGCGAAAAATTTTGAAGGTCCCAACACGGTCATTAGGGTCATTCAAGGTCAAGGAGGTTAAACTGGTTTCTAACGGACACCAAGGGTTTTGCCGTTCCCGAACTTGGTAGGTGGTGCTCCGAAGACCAAGGTTATATTGGTTAGTGTATCGATGTCATCAGGGGTCATCAAAGTCAAATGAGGTCAAATGGGGTTAAACGTTGGTGTATGGACGTGAAAATTGGAGGTTGTGTCTGCTTTTTGAAGTCTAAATTTTGAAGTCACGAGCATGTTCATTTAGGGGTCCATTCAGGTCAAAGGAGGTTAAACCTGGTTGCTCAACACCGAGGGTGCACGTTCCCGAACTTGGTGGGGGGTGCTCTTGACCCTCCGAAGACCGAGGTTATATTGGTTAGTGGATCAAAGTTCATCAGGGGTCTTCGATAAATGAGGTCAAATGGGAGTAACATTTGTGCAATGGCATGAATTTCAATGGCAATGTGGTCATTAAAACTTGGAGGGTGGGGTCGCTTTTTGATGCCGATATTTTTGAAGGTCCAACAATCTCATATATGGGTCATTCGGTCAAGGAGCGTGAAAGGTTGGTTTTCTCGGAGACGAGGTCGCCGTTCCTGAAACATGGTGGTGGATCCCCTGACGCGTCCGAAGACCGGTTTGTATTGGTTAGTTGATCAAAGGCCATCAGTGGCCATTGACGGCCAAGTTGGGTGTAACTTAGTGATATGACATGAAGCTTGGAGGCTGGGGTCAATTTCTGATGCCTAAAAATTCTTGAAGGTCACGACAAGGTCATTCGGGGTCAATTCAAGGTTAACGGAAGGATTAAACGTTGGTAAATAATCTCCAGAGAACCGAGGGTCCGTCATGTTACACTGACAAAACTTTGATGGGTGCTGCCCCTTGACCGTCCGACGACCGAGTTGATATTGGGTTTGTATTGGATCAAGGTATCAGGGGGCTTCAAGATCAAATGAGGTCCAATGGCGTAAACATTGTGCATGGACAATGGAAATTTAAGGGCACATGTGGTCCAGTGGATCTGACTGCCGACTCATGACCCAAGGTTTTGTGGTTCGAGCCCCCCTGCGGCCAATAGTGTATGTGCACTTGGGGAAGGCACTTCCCTCACTTGCTCATCGCCCAAAGGGATATCGTGTAGCTGTTATGGGGAATATTACCATCTAATGCTGATAGGATTGTGCGCTTGGCCATCTGCCAGCCTAGATGAAGCGAACTGATTGTGACATTTCCTGAAATGGCGCTTTATAAAGCCAATCTATTATTATATTACATTATATATTATATTAATTTGCCCACAGTGCTATTCTTTTTTTTTCGAAAAGACACCGTGTTATTGTCTAAACAGAACAAAATTTACCTTTTCCAAAACCGCGTATGACGATGAAACACAAAAATCGTTGTTTTTCAATGAGGATACTTACGTCATTTTTACCTGAATTGGTCCGCCCGAAGCAATAATAAACGCAATCATCCGTTAACTTCATCAATCTTTTTTTTTTTCCAAATTGGCTGTTATTCCCATATAAAAATCTTTTTAAGATTCCCAGTCTGTATATTGTTCTTTATAATTAATATGCAATGTCCCCTCATGAATGTGAACCGATGGTTCCATAAGTCTCACTGCAAACATAGTCGCCGGCTAAATACCCTTACTACTCGTGTACTGAGATTGAGTCAATTCTACAAAGCCTAGCCTACTCCGCTACACTTTTTAAACTCATTCTCTCTAGTAAAAGGAACTTTCTACCGTATGAACTTTTTTAATTGAGGCGTACTCTAGAGTCTTTCCATACGAAAAACGTCATTCCGATTAATTAATGCGTCTGATTTGCTCGTATATTTAGGGTTGCTTTGCGAATAATTCCTCTGACATGTCAGGAGACTGACGTGAAGCTGTTCTGAGACACTGTCAGTGAGAGTGACCCTGCTTCCAGTGCTGGAGTGACTCTTGAAAGCAATGCCATAACCGCGCATGCTCTGAGCCTGAGCTCTACAGTTGTCAAACAATTATGCCAACTGCTGTCCACTGCCGATTGGGAACATTGCATGATTTCCTTGCATTGTTCATGCCTCCCCCCCCAGGTGTATTCACATTGAAGTTGAAAAGTGACGTGATGTGAAACCTTAGCAGACGGGAGACGGACATCCGGGAGTTAAACAAAATCTGCTTGGCAACAATGTGCGTAGTTCGATGCGTGCTGCACGAAATGTAATACGACTACGATGTGCATGCCCCTAATATGCAATTTGCAGGCAGTGTTGTTTCACCGCGATTCGGGGATTCCCTGGGTTTCCTCTTGTTTTCACCGCGATTTGACGTTCCAACCATGCATCAGTCCGCTCCCGGCCATACTATAAAAGTAGAGGGCTATCGTCCGGAGCGGACTCTGGGAGTTCCAGATAAAACTCCCACACCAACTCGCAATATTTCGACTGCGCCCTGCACGCTACCGCATAGTGTCAGTGAACCTAAAGATTCCATTTGTGCAACTTGTTTTCACCGTGATTTGGGGATTCCCAGGGATTCCACTTTCCCTTTGTTTTTCACCGCTATGGGCTCAGTACGTCCTGCTCCTGTTCATTGGCGCGGCTTGGTGGAGGGGGGCACTGGGGGACCTGAAAAGGTTAGGGGTACGTGCGGGGTATGTTTATGTGCGGCCCCTCATTATACCACCTGCAGATCCCGTTTCAAAGCAAGGGTCCCAATTAAGCATGTTTTAGTTCACACCCCATGTCTACCCAAATAAAAGTTGATATTTCAGTGATGTTACAATTAAGCCCCCATAGTCTGCTGCATGCTGTGTAATTTGGTCGCGTCAAAATGTGGTACTTTCAGGGTTTAGTGTGCGTTTTTGCTTCAGACACACTTTTTCAGAGGTGGACTCACTTTAGATAGAGTAATTTTGCGTCTACTGTGGACACCAACAAAATCATGAGTTTGCTCAGCAGACTATCACATGCTCCACACTATGCTCATCACTAATACAGCAACAACCAGTTGCCCTCCACATTTGACATTTTTGATAACAAATGCTCAAACTCACACTTTATTCTACAGTACAAGACCTCAACAGATTTTTCAAATACCTAATATTAAAACTTGGATTTATTGGGAGCTTCACATTGGGTTAAACATGAAAACGTTACTCATTCTTAATTTAAAATTAATAAAAAGTCCACGCATTTCTAACTACAAACTAATAGAAACAGAGTCTGGGACTTGAAAGGCCTTTATTCGGCTTACTTCTTCTTCCACTCATCATTATATTTCAATGTATCCAAAATAATTAATATATCATATTGGCCAAAAAAAAAACAATTGTCTCAGAGAAATGTGGAACATGCAATAGCGAAAATGCGTTATTTCTTTTTTTTAACACCACTATTTTTCAATGTTTCAGGCTTTTGGAATTGGAAATAGTGTATGGATTGTTTTACAAATATGTACAACCAAAATGCTCAACCTGTAAAAACTTAACATTTATTTTTTTTTAACTTTTTATTTGGTTTTTTTGTATTTTATTGACATTGGTGCAACATTTTGCAACCTCAAGGAGAAAGAACTGAAATATTGCGTGCAAATGACCCTTTTTCAATAC
>JAMKCH010031084.1:0-51796 GCA_023653785.1 Ophioderma brevispina | reverse complement strand
ATGGCCACCATCTTAAATTTTGAGCTTGTTGGAAAAACGAAATTGACCAGATAATAGTTCCTATAGGCAAGTAACAGACATATCAAGACGTCAATTTAAAACGAATTACCAGCTAATAGTTCCTACAGGCAAGTTACAGACCTATCAAGACGTCAATTTGCACATTTATCGCATTTTTTGTGCAGGGCAACTATCTGTAAATACTACACTGCTATAGGCCGTCCATTTTGAAATTTCAAGATGGCTGGCCATAACCAAGTGTCCAATGTTTCTTAAAATCTTTATTGAATTTCAGACCATGGAAACATGGATAGACAACACTGGAATCATGCCTCTACCAGTCTTAGAACTTGGATATGGGAAAAAGCGACTTTTCTTTGGCGGCCATTTTGAAAATTAATATGGCCGCCAAAATCAAATGATATGGTGTTGTGTTTATCAATGAACTTATTGGATTCCTTGACCCTTAAAAACATGGTTATAGCCACCGAATCACTGCTTCTACAGTTCTCAGAAATCCTAATATGAGCAAAAAATTGGCGGCCCATTTGTAATCGCAAAATGGCGCCGTAGGGGATTTTACAAAATGCCAACATTGATTTTCTTATTTGGTGACCATAAGCTTTCAGAAAATGTAATAGTTTTTTCCTATCTCCTAAAAAGCCAACAAAATACATAAGGAACCTGACTATTACAATGATCTGTAATGCAACCATCTGATAACAATCGTTATATTGCCTCTCTTTTACAGCAATACATTGACCTTGTTTTTCACACGTAATAAGGATATCAGAGGGTCATGACATCTGGTAGCAGAGCAAATTGTCGGGTCTTACGGTTTTTTAAAAAAAAATCTCTATTAATTTTCGTTGTTTCAGGCCACTTTGAGGGAAATATCCTCGATCAACCATAGAGGATTATTATTGACCAATTTCCGCTGACTCTTGTTGAATCACCTTTTTTAGAGATTTCCTAGTCAAAAGGTAAACGATGTCTGGCAGAGGTGTTCCAAAGATTTCCACTTAGTATAGATGATGCTTACAGCCACTTATTCAACATTTCCGCTTTTCAACAAAGCGGATATTAACGGTAAGTCGAATGTTAGCCAGTCCTGTAGTGGAGCACCGTCGCCACAAATATCTAAATCCCGTCAAAAGTAAGGCAAGCGTGTTGTCGTCCCAACTGCATAGAATTAAGTATCCCAGTGTAAGGGTTATTAAAAAATATTCCTAGTATGCCCCCGCTGTCGCAAGTGAATACCCTCTTTTGTTATCGATATTTATAGATCGAATAATTTATATCTAGAAACCCCTAATATATTAAAGTGCCTTCAACTTAACTTTCAAGGACCACTTATAAAATTCCAGAACTGGTTTTCATCAGTTTCAAGGTGCCTTAACACGTTCACGTAGTGTTACATCGTTTTAGAGGAACAGCCACACTGGGCATGGTATACATTGTCGCAGCAAGGTCCATTGTATCGAAAAACAAGCCAACAAGAACTTAATAATTGACAACATATAAGGTTTCTCATCCGCGTACACCAAAATTTGTTTCCAAAGACCTCCAACAATAATAACCAATATACATAAACAAAAATTCTAAACTTTGCCGTCGAAACCAACAACCACCAAACCCAACTTTTCACCCATCCTATCCCATAAACACTATGCATAGTCATTATAAATGCTATAGTGGGAAAAAAGGCTTGCCTTCTGCAAAGGACGATTCCACGAACCAAATTTGCTAAGGTACGGACTAATATTTTTGAAGTTTTGCTTCAACTAAAGTAGCAAAATTGTACTTTTGCTTATAAATTCTTGAGACTTGGTTGCAAATACCCCGAGTTATTAACATAACTCAGTCTGATCTCAAGCAACAACTTTCTTTGTGTCATCCCTCTATAAAGTCGGTGCACCTTCCTCCAGGGAAATTTGTTTACAACTAAATCTACGCAAGTCAAATGAACTCGCACTGTGTTTGACCTCAGTCCCTGTACCCCTTGGTAGATTGGTAACACGATCACCATTTCATTTTCGCCCGAAAAACCCCACTAGAACCGGTTATAGGTGCACACATAAACCAATAGCATTCATTAAGAAAGACGACACGGATCAATATGATGTCCAAACTTGACAAAAAGACAAAAGTTACTCCAAACTGGACTCCCGGCACTACAATTCCAAAATAAAACCTACGGCGAAAGGCCCATCATCTCGAGAACAATTTGCCGAATTTTCGGGGGAAAACGGACATAAACGGCCGACTATTTTCGCAAACAAGAACCGACATTAAAACACACCGCTCTCGATCGCACAACCATCCTTGATTGGTTGAAAAATGTCAAGCAACCAAAAAAGTCAAGAACCGCCGAAGCAGTGTCCTCTTCCTGAAGCTTTTCTGTGACCGTGACACCAACTGCTCCTGTAACTTCAACTGAATAATGGCAGCTGATCTTTCAATTGGTCTTCATCCCTCTGAAATAACAATTTAAAGCTAAAGCTTTCACAACAAGCTTTAGGCAGATAATTAGGCCAAGATATTAAGCATGTCATATGTTTGTGCATTTGAGAAACTATACAGTTCTCTGGTTAAAGTTTCATTCCAGCTATAACTGCTATGTAATTCATTTTTACCACATTTATTCTCCTTGGAGGATGCATATTCTATAACCTGCCAAGCAAATCTAAATTCAAAACAGAATGTCTTACCGCAGGAATTACTGTATGGAGACGGCGAACGCCATGCCTTGTTGACTTTCATCAGGTGTGATGCTACACTCGCACTGATCCCCATACCTTGTTTCCTTTCCATTGTGGCGACGACGTTATGGGCTCTATACTACCTACAGAACTAGCATTGGTGCTTGCGGACCAACCGAAACTGCCTTCGTTCGATAGAGAACCCACCTGTGTAAATTGAAGATGAAAGGCTGGAAACAATTATCTCTCTAAAGTGGTCTTACCATTAACTACAATTCCTTTGTCCAGACTGGAATTTTTACTGAGCTTGACAAAAACACTGTATTTGGCAATCTCTGCCATCTAATTAGCCTTAGTGGTTTTGTGGTAAGAGGACCATTATTGGCATGAACACAGTACCTAATTGTTAACCCCTTGGGGTTAGCCACCTATTCACCGTATCTCTGATTGGCTCTTTGAATGAAATACATATGGTATAACCTCTAAGTAAACCAATCAAAATAGACCACTTTAATAAGGGTTATGACTATCACACAAAAGCAGATCTTATTTATGAGGCCAGGAGGGCATAGAAAATAGGGACAGTGGTGGCCATATAGGTAGTCAAACAAACCCTCCAATTATTGGTCACAGAATAACCAATATAGACATATTACTACCACTTGAGTAAATATTGTACTGACTCCCAAACATCTGCAGAACTCTGAGGATCTGTGCACACTATTGGTCCCAGGGATGAAGAGATGGATAGGCTTGGACATTCAGAACTACTAGCATCAATTGCTGGCCCACTGTCTGACTCGCTGACCGTCATCATGGAATCATCGGTAGATGATTTCTTTGTTCATTTCATGGCGTACTTCTGCATAGCTGTTTTTTAGAAAAAAAAAAACTTTTCAAGTTAGCTATATAAATTGGCAACTGCATATCAAAGCAAATTATTTATAATTACTAATTGCAACCCATTGATATCAGTTTTTTTAATTAAGTGGTCCAATTACGGTGATGGCCATTATAAACATTTTCTAATGCAAACAGTGATCACCTTCGGCAATGATGAACCTTCTCCCTCAGCTGGGGGGGAACAAACTACAGTCTGACATCTATTGTAGATCTTTTTAATGTCGGCTGGGCAATAACCCCTCCAAAATCACACTGCACTAAAAACGGTATGAAGGCTGAGCTACCCACCCACAAGGGTTTAAAAAAAAGCAGAATGCCTCTATGAGTGCAGAAACAAGGCTAGGTGGAATGCAGTTCACAAGTTGTGGCTTTTCAAAATTGGGTACTTACTTGACCACCTTGTGTGTACAAACTATAAACTCTGGTTTGGAATTCATGTGATACGTGATTTTTTGTGTACATGGTCGTAGCCATATCCACTACTGCCCCTTGGTGAGATCGTAGAGTAGCATAAGTGCCTTCGTGATTTGCATCTGCAGAAAGACAACCAGTAGGGCAATTGCGAAATGTACATTGATGAGCCCAATTTTCACAACAGGAATGATCTTACTAAAGAGTTGTTCTTGATCAGAAGCAAAATGCTTTCTTATTGAAATGTTTTTCAGAGGTGTGTTTACAATTTGTAAGCTCAATGCATATAGTATGCGACTCGTATTTACGCGATGCGTTAAAATATGTCCCGCCCGAATGTTGCGATCACTAAAAGGCGATAAAATGCAACTACAACACCCCACCCCATCCCAACACCTCGCAACAACACACCCAACACCCTGCAAAACACCCGTCCCCACCACTCCTGCAACACCCCCTCCCTAAACACATCGCAACACCCACCCCCTCCCCAACACACGGCAACACCACCCCTCCCCCCAACACACTGCACCACCACCCCTCCACAACACACTGCAACACAACACCCCCTCGCCCCACACCCTGCCACCACCCCAACACCTCTCCCCAACACCAGCAACAACCCCACACCCTCCCAACACCCCGCAAGACCTAAACCCCATCCCCCAAACACACCCCACCCCTACCCTAGGCCATAGTAGTCTCATGTTGCGAAGAATTTTGCTTATCGATGGACCGTTTCAGAGATACAGCCAATTATGCTATTATTGCTCATTGGCCATACTAGCGCATGATATATCACATACTTTCAAATTGCAAAAAGATGTGGGCCCATGAGAGGCTTCATTGCCAGCGCAGTAGGGGAATTGTGAGTATCAATGTACAGAGTTGTCAAAAATATAGCAATTACGCTGATTTTGCATATAATTAGCTCATTTTGCATACTCAATTTGCCCAAAATACGCATAAAATCTAATCGGGTCGAGGACTCTTCAGCCCGTTCCCTCCACCAAGGGAACTCCAGAAAACTTGTTAACAGGCCTTGGCAGGTACAATTTCAAATTATTCAAATTAATCTTAATTCGCATATGTTTCGCTTTCAAAACTCTAACAGGTCGAGAACTCTCGACCCGCTTCTTTCCACCAAGGGGGGTACATTCATTAATCCGCCTTACAGAACTCCGAAAACTTTGTACACAGGCATTGCAGGAAAATTTCTAAATTATGCAAATTAGATACTTTAATTCGCATATTTTACGCCAAAATCTAATCAGGTCAAAAACTACAAACCCGCTTCGTTCCACCAAGTTACATCATTGTTGCCCGTACGGAACTCCAGATAAATAATATACAACATGGGTTAACATTTTTATCACAGACGAATGGACAAACGAACGAACGCTGCTCATTGATAGTCCCTGTTCCGACTTGTTCGGCGGGACAAACCAAATTCCAGATCATTCAGGGTTTTTGATTTTATTGGCAATTTCTTAAGTCCAGGAATTTGAGTGAAATAATACTATGGCAGAAGAAAATGCCCTTTTAGAACAATGCGTAGATTTCATTGTACACACTTAAGAATATTATTTGGAATTGTGCCTGGTCATATCAAAAATGTTGATGAAATGGCTAAGATGGGTAAAAGAGTAAGCAATACATAAAACTTGTTTGAATATACCAATGCGGAGGTTAAGAGGAGTTCTATAGCACCTGGATAAAGAGAGAGAACAGAAGTACAGTTTCAATTTTATTTGCTCTTTGCCAACAATTTGCCCCTTTGCAGTAGGAGGAGAGTGTGACCTAGTGCCGTAGGGTTGCACTCGGGGATTAACCGGGGGGGATTATGAGCAGAAAACATGAAACGTACAGTTTCACATTTTATTTGCTCTTTGCATAATTTCACCATTGAATTAGGGGGTAGGAGGATGGAGCGGGGGCCAAGTGGTTAGTAGAGTGTTGCCTGTGGCGCAAAATTTCTCTGCGTTAAATCCCAGTGGGACAGTCCTGGGATTTAACCGGGGGGACTCAATATTGGATTTGAATCTGGATACGCCTAATGATTAAAAGAAATACAACTCTCCTCCATGGTTCACTTAAAAGGAGGTCAAATGTATCTACTTTTGGACTCATGATGGGGTCCAGAAACCCCCCATGCCTTATGGGGCCATGAAGGGGGCTAGGGCTATCAAAAGCCGGGACACCATTTTTGTTCTTTTTATGTTTTATTTTTCTTTTCAACAAATCATTTATCAGGGACTGGCTTTTAAGGAGAGTGAGAGCATAGCTCCCTACAGTATCCTTAAACACTTTTAGGAGAGTAGTATTTTTTTTAAAGCTCCCTTGGAATTGTTATTTCCATGATTAGAAGTGGGGTAACTGCATGAACCGCCTCCCTCAAAAATTCTCCCCAATTTGACCAGGAGAGCTTTTACCGCAACGCCCAAATTATTTTAAAAGCCAGTCCCTGACTTCTAGATTTCTGTCAAAATCTTGGAAATCTTACTAATAAGATTAAATCTTAGAGTTGGCAGGTATGCAACCTTTATGTGGAGATGGATGATGATGCTGATGACGGTATACAAATACTGGTATTATACATGGTTAGAGGGGAAGGAAGTAGGCATGCTATTTTCTTGATCTAATGGTATGGGCCGATCATCCCTAATACCTGATGAGAGCGGGGATGTAGGCCGTAGCAGTAGTAACAGGGATAATGTGTGCCCACTTTCCTGATTCAACCATTGGTACCTCAATGTGACTCAGGGAACAAGGTTTGTAGGGAAACAGACCAAAAACTATTTCCATAGGAAATAGCACTTGCAATCAGAAGAGACCAATGTGTAAAATAGCGATGATTATGCTTAATTTGACTAGCCATGAGGTGTTTGTAATAATAATTGCTATCCCTTTATGGCTAAAGTCACTAGGTTGATTAAAATGGGTACCTTTCAGTTAGAAATGCATCATTACTTCTATTATTCCAACATTTTATACAAATTGTGGTGATTTATTTAAATTACATAAATAAAAAAAGACTTAACAAAATAAAAAATTGATAATTTTTTAAACATTCCTTCTATTGCTCTTGTGTTCGAATATACCCAAGTTGAATTGTATCTTCAAAAGTAATTAAATCTTTGCCTTTGTAAAACACAACCTAATGCTAAATACTGGAAATACATTCAATGGGAATAACTGACAGCGGAACAAATTTTGAACACACGAATTTCTCCAATGGATTGGGTGTTAATAATTTCATTCCTTTTGTCTGTTTACCTCTTTACATTACCATGCTTTTATTGTCTTAGTTAAGTCTAGTGTTTCTATTCTTTCAAAAGCCTGTGATTTTTCCCCTCAGAATTGCTTTGTTGATGTGTTGTTTTTGTTTAAATGTTTTTTTTTGTTTTTACTTGTCCCACATTACCGACACTACAGTGAGGGCACCCAAAAAGAGATAAAATATTTAAAATTGCGGATTATCTTAAAAGTGAGCGATTGGTTGTCAAATTCTCAAGTTATTTCTTGCAACTGAAAAAAGATTGACAGTAAGGAAAAGAAGAAACAGCAATGTTCAAAGATAAAAATCACCATTCAAGACAGGGGTATAGTACGTGTTCCCTACGGCAGTGATGACTAAAATATCAATTGTGGTCATCATTACGTTGCTTGGGTATGTTAGGATACCCATACTACAATGATCGTTAGACTATACAAAAAATCAATTTGTAATATTTTTTGTCAATCTTTTAAGCCAGTGTTAAGAGTGTATTCAGCATATGATCGAAAAAAAGTTGTCTGCAATAGATAATGGTCACCCTTAAGATGACTCAGAGATTTTCTGAGGAGGGCGCCCTCAATTTCAAACTAATGTGTTTTTGCATATACATAATGCTTGTTCCAGATATAATACACTGGTAAATAGTAAGCTCAATAGAAGTCCTTCATTATAGACGAAAAATCACAACTTGTTATAATTTTCCAGATCCGGAATTTTTTGTAATAAACATGCACAGTATCCTATGGCAATGTGTACTACACATAAATGTTTAATGCATGGTAACAAAAAATCGATACATATCAAACTTGCAATTGGGCATTTTAGGGGTTGACTATTTTTAGTTTGAGTTGGACGATTTTCATATAACTACACCCAAAACTATATACTAAAAAAACCAACTTTGGGGGTTTGTTGGTTTGTTTGTTGTTGTTTGTTGTTGATTGTTGTTTGTTTGTTTGTTTGTCCGGCTATGCGTTTCGCTTTGTCTTTAAACATACGGGTATGAATTTGGTTGGTGGTAGAGCTCGGACGTACGAGTTTGGTGGTCCGTTTACGAGGGCGTCATTTGGGGGTCAAAGGTCATTCGGGGTCATTTAGGGTCAACGGGCCGTGCTTGATGTATGGATATGAGTTTTTGGGATGGTGGTAGAGCTCCGATGTACGAGATTTGTGGTTAATGTTTTCGAGAGGTCATTTGGGGGTCAAAGTCCTCCATGGGTCATTATCGGGTAACTTGAGCGTGCTTCTTGACGTAGGATATGAGTTTTGGTGTGTGGTGGTGGAGTTTCGCGTAACTAAGTTTAGTGGTCACGTTTTCGAGGGGTTTCATTGGGTGGCCAAAGGTCATCTCCAGGGTCATTATAGTGGTGGATAACTTGGCCTGCTTTGATGTATGGAAGATGGTTTTGGTATGTGGTAGTAGAGTTTCGCTGTACGAGTTTAGTGGTCAGTTGTTCGAGAGGTCATTTGGGGGGTCATAAGTCATCAGGGGTCATTATCGGTAACTTGAGCGTGCTTTGACGTAGGGATATGAGTTTTGGTGTGTTTGTGGTGTGGAGTTTCGCCGTACGAGTTTAGTGGTCACGGTTTTGGAGGGGTCATTTGGCGGTCAAAGGTCATCCAGGGGACATCTTCGGGTAACTCGCCTTGCTTTGACATATGGATAGGAGTTTTGGTATTGTGGTAGGGTTTGCTGTACGAGTTTAGTGGTCGTTTGAAGGTTCATTTGGGGGTCAAAGGTTTTTTCATCCAGGGGTCATTCGCGGGGTGGTAACGTGGCGGGGTGCTTTGACCTATGGATGTGAGTTTTGGTACGGTGGTTAGAGTTCGCCGTACGAGTTTAGGGGTCAAGTTTTTTTCGAGGGGTCATTTTGGGGTCAAAGGTCATCCAGGGGACATTATCGGGTAAACTTGGCCGTGCTTGACGTAGGGATAGGAGTTTTGGTATGGGGGTAGAGCTGTGCCGTACGAGTTTCGTCGGTGGTCACATTGCGTAGGGGTCATTTGGGGGTCAAAGGTATCCAGAGGTCATTATGGGTAACTCGGCCGTGCTTTGACCTATGGATGTGAGTTTTGTATGGTGGTAGAGTTTCGCAGTACGAGTTTCAGGGGTACATTTTCGAGGGGTGTCATTTGGGGGTCAAAGGTCTTCCAGGGGGCATTTATTGGGTTACTTGGCGGTGCTTTGACTTATGGATGTGAGTTTTGGTATGGTGGTAGAGTATCACAATAAGAGTTTAGGGGGTCATGTTTTCGAGGGGTCATTTGGGGGTCAAAGGTCATCCAGGGGTCCTTTTCAGGTAAACTTAGCCCTTTTGGCATGGTGGTAGAGCTTTGCAGTCCGAGGTTGTAGGCGTTTGATGGGTCATTCGGGGTCATAAGGTCATACAGGGGTCATTAATAGGGTAACTTGGCCATGATTCATGACTGACTTAAGTTCGGGGTGATATTAGGTCGAATACGTCCCTTCTGAAAACGTCCAGTATAATTATCTCAGCGGGTATACTATCTGCGGGGGCCCGCGCGCAGGGCGCGGGATCACCGCTAGTCTATATTCAAAAAATCGCTGAGTCAGTTCCTCACACGAATTACACTATTTCCAAAACTGCCAAGATACAGAGCAAACGCGATATGATAATCAAAAATTTATCAATAACGATGCATCCATGCATATTTTAATTACAATTTTAAACAAAATTTATAAAACCAAAAAACCTGGAATCATGTTGTATACAATACAACTCAGTTATAAGCGATCTGAGGAATTCATTTGGAGTACGGTTTTTTTAACTATTTCTCTAGTAAAGAAATGGTAAAGGGAACACTATGGCTAAGACGCTCACATGACTGTTACCTCATGGGTTGAGTACAGTCTGGTCCCGAAAGTGTGTAGTCTGTGTAACAGACTGAGAAGATATTATCTAAATTAGTATTGCGCAAGAGATTAACGTTATCAAGTCCATCATAGCGAATGTATGCAAATGATGAACTAAAATCTTCAAAATCTCTGGAAACCGAAGGGGTTCTATGGAGAGTTTTGCATCAGAGGGTCCGTGACTATGTTTGTTTTGATTGGAATCGTAAGTGGTCTGAAACCTCATATAGAACCTAGCTTGAGAAAATTGAACGTTTTTGTCAGTACTTCGGTGCTCGCAACATCAGAAAAGTGAACACGCAATCGCTAGGGCAGCATCCTTTTTCCCACATGCCTTCGGGGATTATTCCATTGTCTTGAGAATTTCAAGCTGGTGAGTTTCAATTACGCCAAACTTTTTTTTTCAATTTTAGAAACAGGATAATCGTACTTACAGGACCGCATTTGGCGTTGTGGTTTGAATACAGCTACAACCATCGGTCAGATTTACTTTGAGAGAATTGTTCTTTAAGAAGGTTCCAATCACAAACAAATCTAAGGTAATTCCGGATTTGATGGGTTATATATGGACTAGATACACTAAATAACCAATCAGGAAACTGGTAAGAAAACCCTTAAAATGTTTGTACAGGAATATGGAAGGTCATTTGATGGTTATCAAGTATCTACAGATATATCAGGTAAGGAGCCACTCAGAGACTGTAAGACAGGTGGTAGACCCAGGGGGTTAAGATTCTATTTATTTTGGCCATCCATACCCAATGGAAAATAAAGATCCTTATTATCAGTACAAGTCTAATGGAATGACTGTATGGATACAAAAACATCTCAAATCCATCTCACTAAAAATATCCTGAAAGTTTGGCTCATATCACCTTTTGGCACTGTTCCAAACCCACACAAAGCTGAAATGCCCTTCCACAGGCCCGAACGTGTTGAGTGTTTATCTCAAACCTCAAAAGGGGTTGTGGGCAAGATTTTGCATTTATTGTTGGTGTAAACTCACTTAGATGTGCATATGTTCCTTTTTCAATAAAAATAACAATTTTTGGCGTGAATTTGAAATTCTCAAAAAGGTCCTCAAGGAACCATATTTTGTTTAAAAACGCTAACATGAATGCACTACTTTTATCAAAAAATAACTCCAACATTTCAAGCAACCTTTTAGCTATACCTATGTTAACAAAAATTCCATAGACTTATGTAGTAATTGACAAATTGGTTTTGATCTCAACAGTGACCTGGGTGACCCCTGATTTTTTTTCTTGATTTTTTGTGAAATGTGAAAAGGAACATTATGTTGTGAGCTATAATGGCCCAAAACTCCTTAAGAGATTGCACTACGGTAGTTTTCTAGTAACATCTTGGTCTAGTTAGGAAAAAATAGAAGGAGTAGTGATTGAAAAAACATTTCACAAATGAGGCAGTTCTTCAGTGCTTTTGGGTTGTATGTATGTGAACCCTTCATGAAAACATTATCTTTCAAGCCTTTTAAACTAGCTATATGTGCTGTGATCAAGCAAAATGGTTTGAAAATAACATTTTTAAAATTGATTTGGATATAAGCCAACAAAGGAGATAATGTCTTTTTGTTTCTATGTTTTGGCCACCCTTTAACTGATCATTATTTTGCGAAGAATTTTGTCAATTTCAGTGGGGATTTCAGCAAATGTAGCTTTTTAAATGAGCATTACAGCTTACATGAAAAAGGTAAAAATTGAATCGGACCGACCTCAGACTCATTTTGTTGATCGCATAACATATTTAACAAGTCTCTTTAGATTGCGGTCTAAAAAATCTTGCTTTTCATTTTTGCAGACCTCAGGGAACAATAAATGTATCAAGCAATTCAGCACTAAGTGCATCATTGTATTTTGGAATCAGCCGGTCCACTGTTGCCTGAAACCATCAAACCAAGAAGCACTACGAACTAAGTAGTAATATTATATCACCCTGAAGATTGCATATTGTAAGCTAAAAATAAACAAACACACCATTAAGAATAGTAATCGTAAGTTATATTTGAAAATCCATTGACCTAGCTGTATTGTTTTTCCAAAAATGACTTGGTGTATAAGAGCTGTGGAGATCAGTGATGCTGTATTGGACTGAGACGTGGTGTCTGAGTGAGGACAGAGAGAAGCAATTGATGGGAGCGATGTGTGTGTGAGGGTGATGGATATGATGAAGAATGGGAATGATGCAGATGTTGGGTTTGGAAGAACGGTTAGTAGAACATTGGCCAAGGGGAATAGTGTCGGTTGGTATGGGCACGTGCGCTAGTGGAGGAGAGGTAGGCGGGTTTGGGTTGAGGGTAGAGGATGCATTGCATGGGGAAGAAGTGGAGGGAGGGAGTGAGGGCTATTGCTACTAGTGCAAAGTGAATTCTGGCCAACCAGTTTTCACAGGGACAAAAACCGGATTAAACCTTTGGATGTACTACTACTAAGGAGTTGTGATAGAATGGTTTGAAAGCACTTTGATGCACTTGCAATGGGCACTATTTGGACATGGGCATTTACTGAAGAATACATTCTAAGTACAACAACTTTTGGAGAATATACAAAAGTAAATTATGTTGACTTACATATTTCAGTGCCATCGAGAATAATTTATGCCAAATCATCCGGTGGTAGTATTAATACACTGATGTGCCTGGACTTCAAATGGTAGATCACCTTTATCGGGTTGGATCCTCTGAAAATTAATGAAATGAGATATGCAAACATTAATAAAATCAAAACTTTAACAAAACAATAATATTCCAACAGTCTGTATAGCAGCTTTTCTAGAGAGTTCCAAGTATTGGGTGGAATTATGTTGGATTTCATTCATCACTTTTACTGAACCCACTGTGGACTAAGTCATAGAGGCCCAGGCCCTTAAAAATAATTTTGCCTTTCTTGGAACTAACGACACGAACAAGCAATTCTTAAGCAAAAGTGTCAGAAATTGAACTGTTTTGTTCACAATACTTGATCTTGGGTGCTTCAAAATGCTTTAAGAAATGGCCTTTAGATGACTTGTTTGCACTTAAAACAAAAGGAAATGAAAATCAGCAATTTTTGCACAATGTGGGTGTGTGACATTGCATTTACAAGTCAACTTTTCTTGCCACTTGGAAGATGATTTTTTTCTGAATGCGGCATTTCTCCTCCTTGCATTTTTCTATGCACAGCAGGGCCCTGTCTATAGTTCCAAAGTTTGAAAACCAGTAGTCCTGTAGTAGGCCATATGACCTGGTCAAAGGAGTAAGCACAAAATCGGTTTGATGGTGCTAGGCAACACGACTGCGATTCAAAGATCAATGATGCACTTTGACATCTCTGAGCATTGGATGGGGGTAAATTAATAGGGGAAATTTAGTAAACACATGGGGTTTGTTGAAAGATGATATATAAAACATGTTATCTGGTCATAAAGATTAAATAAAAAGTATAGTTTACAGCCCTAGCATTTGACACGACAGGCCAAAAATGTTCAAGGTTCTCATGGGAGATTTTTCTAATGATATGATTGTTTAAAAATGTTTAAAATTGTTTCGTTAGGGCATGCTCATGCCTACAAGAAATATAAATTTAATTATGTTAATCAGATAAAATAATTAGTGCTCATCCCCACAGACCTTGTAGGTCCAATCAATATTTCCCCCATATTTTTACCACAGAGTGTCAACATAATGAAAGTGCATTTCGTGTGATTTCAGCATCTTCTTTTTATTCCTTTGCACTAGCTATGCTTGAGAAAAGCTTATTCACAAAATTGAGTCGATCCGATCTTGTGCTTTTGGTGTTTTGAGCGATTGCTTGTTTCCCGGTCCATAGGCCCCTGTGCTGTAATTTCTGTCCGTGTACGGAAAGAAAAATACAAATGCGAATTCGACAACATGCGACCCAAATTTGCACGTAAGATAAGCTAGGTACAAGTGGGATTACTAAGGCTAACGGTTCAGACGATAAAACATCTCAACTTTTTAGGTAAATTCGGGGGAGGGAGAGTTGGGATGATAACAAGCCCTTTTTAAATATTTTTTCTTATGTTTGTAATTATGATCAAACAGCATGAAGAATTTTTAGCCCAATTTGAGAAGAAAAATCTGCATTCAAATAAAAAAATAAATATTTTATCCCGGATGACCTTGACCATTTCACATGTGTCACTCAGGAGATGCCAATGGGAGTTGGAAAAAAAAATCTGAAACTGCCGGAACGGAGGGGCGAAGCGACCAGAGTACGCCCATACGGCTGGGGGTCCACAGGGGCACGCCGTAAGGGCCCCTGGTGGCGGTCCAGGGGCAACGCCCGGTGGGGTCCAGGGTCCTCGAAGCCAGAGGGTTTTGCAAATTTAGAGCGACAGAAAAAGACCATTTGAGAGGAAATTGATTTCCAAAAAACAGTTAAAATTAAACGTAAATGTGAATGGGGCTTAGTTTTGGGTCAAAACTCCAAATCATCTAACTAGTGCTTGTTTGATAAAATTCAACTTTCAGGTTTTCCCTTTTTATTAAAAGGCCAAAGTAAACAGAATGATACATGATTATTGATACAAGACACACATGCTTTGGGGCTTGTCCTTTGCAAGGATAGCTACGTAAGGCTTTTACGCAGTTGCAACCATGCTATCAGTCTTCAGGGATCAAAATTTTTGAAGGCTTGCCGTCACTTAACATGTTTACACTACCCGTCGAAGTGTCTTCATGTAAACTGCAAAGTTATCACCTGTCTCATTTGATTAAACGCCATTGAACGTTGTCCTTTACTTCTCGATGTCTTGTAAATTGTGCCAAAGCCTTGTTACTTTCCATGTTCATTTTGTCGCTTATATTATACCACGAAGGTACTTTTCCGAGAGAGCAAGATCGAGAGTTGAATCGACAGTCGGTTGGACATGCTGCTGCTGCTAGTCTCTTATACAACATCGTTGAGGTATAGGAAAAACTATTTAATAAACCAATGCTCCAATGTCTTTGAGTGCATCAGAGTCTGAGAGATCGGATTACGATAAACAAGAATTCCATTTAAAAAGCTCAATCTACAATCAAACATAAAAAATCTGAAAAAATAAAAAAATCTGAAAAATAAGGAAAAATCAATCATCATCAAGTCAACTTAAATTTCAATATCATCACCATAAATCTTACAAAGACGCAAAACAATGCTATTGAGAGATGATCGAGAGGCCAATAAGCCAGATGGTGATCATCCCTAAACCAATAAGTTTCATACAAAACCAAACAAAAATGCAACCATACACTACACACAAAACAAGGACATTGCAACAAAACTCATTCATATCAGCTACGAGTATAGAGTTGAATTGATTATAAAACACTTCGTATTTTTGCACAGTTTGATATTATTGTCCAAAAGAATTCCATAATTTTGGTCCCTGAATTTCTCACAGCGCGATCGGAGAAAAAACATTTTCCTGTGTTATTAATACTATATTGTGGGCATTCTTGTATGTATATGTATTTGGGCACATGTTTTACAAAGTAATTCTCAAAGTTTTTGTAATTGGTCAGTCTAGTGTTTTATACAAAAAACTCCAAGTTCAGCTATATGTATCAAAATACATTCAGCAAATTGTGGAATTTTGAGAATAAGGTCCCCGAATGACATCTATAATGACTATTCGTCATATCCTTAGCCGCCAGTTTTGCCCATTAAATATGTTATCTAAATAGGTTTTATTGGAACTACCACATATTAAGATTACCATGTTTAGGTAAGGGATACTAACGGACAATATAAAGAGTGATAATTACATATCCAGGTACAGGTGTGTACAATGTTTGGAGAGTTAAAACCAACATTTCTTGAAATATGTTTGGAATTTGATCGATGTGATTTTTCAATGATGTAAGATGTTCATCGATGATAATACTCAAATTTGGTCTAATCAACTCTCTCTAATGTCACGTTATCAATTACAACATTAAAATGTTTGTAGTCTTGACCAACGTTTTGTCTTGCCAATCATTACCCTTTAGTTCTTGTTTGGTACCATTAGAAGTTACAAGGAGTGTGTCCCACAGCCTTATCGTTTTGCTCGGGGGCCCCATTTACCGATAGTTTGTTTGCCCTGAACACAGTTGTTGATCTCTTGTAATTTACTTCTGTGACATCAAGTTTCATGAGATATATCAGGGATGGGAAAAGTAGGTAGTATCTAGCACTAAAGGCCCACTTCTAGCAGTTGGGATGATGAAACGGGCATTTACAATATCATTTTATATAAGAATAAATAACAAAGGTCCTAAAAAATCGGATTTATTTTAATCCCAGAAATTGTAAAAAATAGGATATGTCGGATTAAAATGGAAAGTTGGATCTCTGGTCCTCTGAGCTAGTCAAATCTCAATTCGTTTTATTGGCAGAGTTCAATACTTCCATTCACCAGTGTTTTTTCGAAAATACATTCCATGGGTGTGTGGGTGGGATGATCTATGATACACAGATACACAACGTCAATTATGTCAATGTATGTACAAGTACAATTCACTGAACTATGTCCCTTGGTGGGAGAACATACTGTAACTCATAGTGTGTGTTAAATTGACTTGGATATAGCGAAAAATACCTTTTTAATCCTTAGACCAGATGAACATGCAATGCACCTTTTAATTCTGTATGAAACCCTTATAAACGTCCTCTGTTCTTACCACCCCCCTTTTTTACATCTGTTCAAAATGTCAAGGATGACAAGTTGTATAATCGAGAGTGGAATCAAGCAGAGTAAATGTTGCGAGAAAACAGTCAAACTATTTTGGGCAAAACTATTGTACAAAGTTCTATGACGGGCTGTGGGTCCTGCCACTGATACAGAAATTGAAATCACTAAGAATTTGATTTCCTTTATATGTATTAAAAGCATGTGAAGTGGTTATGCAAGCAAACAGGCCTCTGTTGCTTTGATCAGATGCAAGGCCATATTTTTTAATACATTTTACACCACTACCTATTTGATAATTGAAATTAAAATACAGGGGAAATCAAAAGCACAGAACAGGTTTCAACGACACACAACAAGAAAATCCCTTATTTAAAGATGATTTCGTGATTCCAGCACTCATGTGTGATTAATGTTCACTAGATATCAGTGAGAAAAGCTTATTCACAAATTGGTTGATCCCGATCTTGCGGTTTGTGTTATAAGCAAAATGCTTGTTTCCCCAGTCCCATAGGAAACATCCTGCTTTTAATTTCTGTCCGTTTACGGACAGAAAAGCCAAAATTACGAATGTCTTACAGATTACAAACCAAATTTTGCAAAGATTTGTTTTTAATTTTTTAGTTTTTTGATTTTTTTAATTATATTAAAAATCTCAACTTTTTTGAGGTAAGTTGGGGGGACGAGGTTGTGGATCACGAAAGCCCATTTAATAGTTTGAGTGTCACATGAATTTTGGACATGGAATAAAAAGTCCCACAATTGACAATCATGGTCAATTAAAGGTGCTATCAGGATTTAAATCTAAAATCAAAAACAATTTATCAAAAATCCAGGGATATTTTTTTTTTTGCATGCCTGGTGGGAAACAAGTCCAGGTAGCCTAACATTATCCTGCAAATGATAAGGCCACAAAGCCAACCTAATAAACCCAAAATGGATATTATAAGTCATTACTGGTCCATACGGACACTTACACTACAGCACCTTAACTGAATGGAGATAATATAATTGAACACTGCCGTTTTTTTCCTTTTCTGCCCATTCAGTTGGAAAAAGTAACTTATGAGAATTTACAGACTTATTCTTCACTTTTAAAGCTATTCCTGCAATTCCAAATATTTTGACTCTTTCAGATGAATCACTGTGTCTCTTGAAACTTGAAGGAAGCATACTTTAAATGAATGGCTAACTGGTTTGGAGGTTAAAATTTAACCCCGAATTTATAACAGTGTCTGCAGGGGCAGCATTAGCAAACTTGAGGTGAAATTAGTGCATGTACACGCCAAATAAAGTGAACAGTAAAATGTCAACAATTTAAACGGTTATTATCCCAAAAGTTCTGATTTTTGCCAATGATGTAAAGCTTTCCATCAAAAATATCCCCATCGAAGGATTAAGATGAGAATTACTTCTTTGGTACAGAGAAAATTTGTGCCAGTTTAATTTCGTTCTAGGAGCAAATGACGAACTTGAGCCTAGTTTTACATTGAAAATAGGGCAGTTAAAAATCACCACTTTTTGCTATCTTTAAGGACATCTCTGTAGCACTATTCCAAGGTAAGAAATCTATGAGTGTATAATCTATTTGAAATTATATTATGACAACAATTATTGGGTGCCTCAAAATCTCTCGTTGCACTTAAGGCTCACAAACCTGTGGTCCAGATACAAAAATTTTTTATTCTTCAGTCCAGACTGTGTCCGCTGACAAGAACTCCCCCCAGCTCAACGCTCCTCGTTTGAAGGTAGCATTTCACGGACCTCAGCTGAGTGTTTCTTTAGTCTCTACGTTGCGCAAAGAATAACGGGGGGAGGTTAGGGGCGTATCTATAAGGAAAAGACACTGGACAAAGAGGAGATAAAAAAAAATCAAATTAACTAAGGAAATAATAACATATAATGGTCAATCTTGACTTTTTCTTCTTTGTAACAACACACATCTGAAACAGACTACGTAGTCTTTTATTTGGATTCCAAAGAAATCTCCTGAAAAATATGCCTTGGTTAAAAACTTAATTGCAACAAATTTACATATCAAAAAAGTAAAAAAAAACTCTATGATTAATTTTAATTTACATATTTTATAATGATTCAATTTTTAAGTTGGCGACTGATTCAGTTTTTTTGCAGTGGGTGCCGAACGCTGCCGATTTTGGCAAAACAACTGCTCATCACAAAATGTTGACAAATGTTTAAAAGTATTCAAAAAACATAATAGTTTTGTCTCAGCTTCTAGCACATTGTTTTTGAAATTAGATTGAGTGCGTAGCTCTATGTAGCAGCGATGTTTTTCTGTCTTTTTTCCTTTTTTTAAATTTTTTACGGCTACTCAGGGACTTTTCTTAACAAAGTTTGAGAACCCTTAGAACCTCTACACATACCTGTCACCCAAATAACACAAAATTCCCAACCGGGGGTAGTGACCCTTTGGGGTCGCTAGACCTTAAGAAGGGGGTCGCGAAGTTAATTGAAAAGAAAATGAAAGTAGTGCCTAAAAGGCAGGAACAGAATTGGCAAATGAGATAATTTAACTATGTCAAGCAAGCAAAACTGAATTTGCAGTTTTTGATTAATCAACTGAATTTGTATTTGATTAAAACTTCCACGCGCTTCGCACCCAAATCATCATTAATTGTCACTTACAGGACTGTTCAAAGATCAAAATTCAATTCGATTATAATGAAATTAGGGACATTTTTACACGCAATGTGTGCAATTGTTTTAGGCATGGGGAGCACCATGCCCATGCATGGAATGCTACAACCGAAGTTGCTTCGTCACTGGAATGGATTGGTGCATTAGGGATTATGATTCTTAATTTTAAGGATTTTTAAGGATTGCCCTTGTTGCCCTTTTCCCATAGCTTGAAAACGTGGCTTTTTTTTTCCTTGACTGATCAAATTCCTTTTTGAGAATGTTATTTTGGAAAGAATTTAGTTTTGTGCCACAACCCTATGAATTCGGCAGCCTCAATGGAATAAACTGCATGTTGAAGGATGTGGTGGTAGAATAGTGAATTCAATCCGTTATTTTGAGTAATAAGGTCGCCGCAAGCCAATTGTCAAGAAATGGGGTCTTGGGTCAAAAAGGTTGGGAAACCATGCCCTAATGGGCTAGTCTTCCACAGAGGAGTTTATATTCCTTGTAATGTGTGTTGTACGTAGAAAGGCTGTGACTAGTCTAGCACAGTGATAAGCTCTGTTTTTATGTATTTTTTTTCTGCCAATGTGGTTACAATGATTCTGAGAGTGAGGGTCACATCAGCAAGAGAAGTGGCACTACATTATGAAACTGCTAACTGGGCACTGCATAGGTGTGCAAAGAATGTTTTGCTGTAAGATTTAGCTAAAACATTGATTGATGGATCAGTGACAACACTTTTTTCCCTGCCATAGAGGCATTTTATCTTCACTGCCAACATTATGAGCAAAATGTGGGAGGACACAGTCAAATATGGTTGGAGTAGCACAGGGGTTCTCAATAGGCGGCCCGCGGGCCAAATCCGGCCCGCCAACAATTGATTTTTGGCCCTCGACTTAGCTCTAAAATATAAAGGGAAACATAAGAATTTCAGGGGTATTTTGCCCTCAAAAAGGGAACTTTTAATTGGCATTCTCTGGCCCTTTAGCTAATATAATTGAGAACCCCTGGAGTAGCAGTTCAAGAAGTCCATACAGGTAAACAAGTGGAACATATTGTATATTTCTAAAAAACACCACAGCACAAGTTCAAGTTCTTGAAGGTAAACTTTTCAATTGAGGTCAATTTTAAAAAACTTAACAATTTGTGTCACACACTCCCCACACCCACCACACATACACACGCACAACGGATTGCGAAGTGGGTCCCTCTGCCAGCTATAGCTGGCGGCCCCAAAACACCACAGCACAAGTTCCAAGTTCCTTTCACCGCACACACAAAATGAGCCTGAACCAATTGGAATACTATACAGTGGTCCTTCAATCATAGCACATAGCCGTGGGCTCCACATAACCAGAGGGTGTTTTTTTGAATCAATCTCATAATGCCTTGCAATGTGCCTATAACTGTACTGTACTACACCCATCAAATACTTGAGGAAAAGTCTGTTTAAGGAACCACAAGAATTCAAATGATCCTGCACAAAAAATCTCTAAGTACTAACACTTTGTGGCTAAAATGACTGTAAAATCACACGTTTTAATGTGTTAAGAATAAATTTTTGTGGGAAATACATGACCCCTATGAGAAAATTTCCCAAAACTGGGTTGGCATTGTAGGATGGACTCAATTCCACCCTCTGCAAATAACCTTAGTAGTTTACCATCACTAGTATTTAAATTGGTGAGTTCCATTGAAAGTTACCATTCATCCTGTACAGGGTCAACTATGCTCATTACATCCAATTCGCAGGGCAGCTGACATGTGACTTCTTGTGAGGAACATCCGGGCTGCCTATTTTCTCGTCTGCCTCTGCTAAAATCTATGTAGATATCTTGTCTGTTTCATCTCCCGGGGACAATTGCAATATATATTCTGATTACTTAAGGTCTACTGATACAGGTAGGGACGCAGAAACACAAAGAGCGCTTTCAACACCTAACACACATCTTCAATGAGTTATTACTTGGTGCTTAACCACACCTATGACTTCACGGCATTGTTTTGTCGCTCCATTTTTTGCACTAATTTAGAGTTAGAACAATACACCCCATCGTAAACGTACGAATGGAAGTTTTTATTAAAGTCTCCATTCTTACTTTACAATGGAGTGTTATTGTTCTAACTCCACAATCGTACAAAACATTGGAACAACAAAACAATGCCATGGCTTTATAGGGTGCTTTAAGAGGAAAAATCAATTAGATTAAAGTATACGAAAATCATGCTTATTATTAAGGTGTGGCACATGATTAAATGGGCGCGTTTTTCACATATGTTAGGTCCTAATTCATACTTGAAAATAACCGAATAAAAAATGGTGTCACCGTATTAGTTTTCCTGAAAATTGTCAGAAATTGACATTTTAAAGGTAAATCTCCTCCGTCCTCACTAGAGACGCTGCGTCTCGCGTTATTTTTACGCCTTCTTAGACAATGCTAGCCACTCAGAAGTTCTACACGATTTTAACGAACGGCTTACAAATTCGCGTAAATGCAGAAGTCGAAAATCGCTAATGAATTTTTGCGACGCTAAAATGCAAACGAATACAAACACCTTGCTCTCTCCGAGTTTATTAAAGTTCGGCTTGCGTGTACTCCTTAGAACCCAATCATAATGCCAACACCTTAATTGGGTTAACTATTAATTACACTATAAGAAAATCACCATTAGACCTATACATAATCTTGTCAATTTAAACATGAAAAGGGCGGATCAATTATGCTTTTAAATTGACATTTGGGGGCCGTATGAGCCAAGTGTGAGATTTTTTCTTTTGTTTGATTGTTGGTTTTCCTGGCTTTATATTTTGTATTAATTTGATTTTTGTCGTTTATTACTTTAATCGCGCGCCTGTGTAAATTGTTCATTTCACTTTGCCTGTTTATATTTGCGTAATACGTTATACTTTAACACGAATACTTTAGTCAATATTTATTTCGTATTCAATCTTTTTGTTATATTTATATTGTTTTGGTTGGGTACATGTTTTATTTTGTTTTTTGATTTTTTTAATGAGGCCTAAAGGACTTGCTTAACCAACAAATTCCCCTTTTGAGTTTGATCTTTAGTTTATTGTTTAACGTTTATAAGACTTTTACTTACTATCTTGAAGGTCTCTTTAATTGTAGAGTAAGAACGATTTAAAATCACGAAGTGGAATAGTGCTCAGTGCAAGTATTCCGATATTAACATGGGACACGAACACTGTACATCAAACGTTTTATAGATTCCGTTACACTTTAAACACACGTTTTTAGTTACTCAGTTTACAACCACAACGTAGTAATAGGGAAGGTTTAATCTACCGTGGTTAGAGAGCGGTCAATATTTATGCGGGGAGGGGCAATGGAGATTTCATGTTTTTCGGCCAAAAATTCGCGTTTTCCCTTCGCTTTTCCGTTTAAGAAATTCCCAATTTTCCCTTTGATATTAGGTGATTTTACCATATAAAAGTCCCTGCTCCTCCTCTCTCCTTGATGAATATTTCATACTCCCCTTTTGCTTACAATTTTTTTTTCCGTATTCTCCCTCAAATCCTCCATTCCCCCTAGCGCAAATGGACATCTATCATCCCCCTTACCTTTTAAATCGTTCTTTGAAATTAGACTAGCACATATTTATAATGCCAACAATTGAATGTGTATGTTCTAACCAGTAGGCCTAAATGTGCACCTCCATAAGTGTGACTGTTTAAACATTTTGAAGTGTTTAAGGCCGACATCAGAGATTTCCTGATAGGGCGCCCCTCAAATTTAAAAAAAAAATGTGTTTTTTGCATGTACTAATGCTTGTGCCATATACAATCCCTGTGTGAAATGGCTAAGCTCAAATCGAAGTCCCTTCATAATAGAAAATAACAACATCTTTGTTGAAAATATTTCCGGATCCGGAACTTTTGTTTATACCACACAGTATCCTCCTATGGCACTGTTTTTAACACATAAATTTTACTGCAATCAAACGAAAACTCCGATTCATCTCAAACTTTGGAATTTAGCATTCTAGTGACCATCTTTTATTTCTAGTTGATTATTTTTAATTAATATTAAAAAATTATATTCAGAAATCTTCTGAGTCCGACCTTTAATAGTGTAATAAAAAAATGACTATTACAGTTTGAATAGTAGGAGCCAGTTATTCGGCTTGAACAATGATTTACGGATGGAACTGTCACATTGAATGTCACCCAAGTGTTCTGAAATTGAATAGACTTACCTTTCTAACATCTCCCGTTTAAGGCATTTATCAGTATAATCAGTAGGGAGGTTAATATACATTTCCCCCTAGTTTCATGTTTATCTTTTGTGTTTATGGTATTTCCATTTGCGTACGCGCTTGTTCAATCAACACTCAATACGTTAATAAACCCCAGGCTCTCCTGATTTGGTTGCGTCGATTTCTGATAGTGTTTTTTAGAAGCTCTTATAGATTTAGCATTATCCCAAGACATGGCGTAGAAGCGGAAGTAGAATTGGAGAAATGTCTTCATCATTTTTGATCCCAGTTTTGGGCAAATCATTTCTATTATCGTACTCTGAGTTTCACTGGCAAGTTCACGGGTTTACTGTATATAAATCACACACAACGGCGTTGAGGCCGGAGAAGTAAATATTCCATTATATAAATCCCAGTTTTCGGTCAAATCAATGTTCAAATTGTTGTATCTCGTTTCATTCACACCGGCAAGTTTATATGCATGATGTTTAACTTGTAACCCAAATAATAGTTGCCCACGATAACAGTGTACGTGCATTCAGAGGCTCTTATTTCCAACACTGACATGACTGAGTGAGCATCGAAGCTACACTGGTTTTGAACTAGTATCCTCACAACGATGCATTTAGTCATGCAAATTTCATGGACATGTTTTTAACGCATAACAAAATTATACACAATACTTCGTAAGGTATTAAGGACCCTTGACACTCTTCTTTGTCATTCATCATCTCCTTGGTTTTGTTTATTACTAATTCTTAAGCAGAAGAGTTTCTTCAATCGTTCTTGTTCTTTTTTTTTGTGTCCTTTGTATTTCCTACATTCTAAAAAGAAAAAAAAAGTTTTTATACTCAGAAAGCTTGAAGACTCACAAACAATGGGTAACAAACACCCAGGTGTGCTTAAGTAAGATACTGGCCTCGTTTTTCACGACATTTCGTGGAAAATAAAACACGGCTTTCGGCTTCGCCTCAGCCGTATTTTATTTTCCAACGATGTCGCAAAACACGGCCATTACCTTTTACCGAAATTATTGATCCAAACGGCTTGTTGTCATCTGGCACAGAATGCAAGAACTCCATTTGACATGTTTTTGCTGTCTGAAGCAGAACTGTTCAAACTTTGTTACTTTCAGCGGTACTTCATAACTGAAGCAGAATGTGGGTAACAAATTTTAAAATATCAGATGCGAAACAGGCAGTGAAATATCAGACTCAATGGTGATTAACTTTGAATTTTCAAAACTAGTCCCATGAACTTGTTTGTGAGGGTGCAAAGGCATGGAATAATACAGAACAAAATGAAGTTACTAACTTTAACTCTTAACTCCATACTTTTTGACCTCGCATATGTGGGATGTACTTGAGGATACCACAAAACTACTGGAGTCAAGTCGTTCCTTGAATGACAAGCACTGATTATGTTTAATCGTTAAGCAGGACTGCCAACAGTACAATAATGGATCTGTTCCCAATGGAGCTTTAGGCAATTGCATTAATATTTATTTTTTATTTCTTTTTATACTATCAACACCTTTAGTCTGAGATCTTCTTGGGATGTACAGTTACAAATCTGAGTTACTCCAACAAATTCTCTATGTTAAAGGTGGTCCCACCCATTACACTGGCATAATTTTTATTTTGTTTTATAGGAGAGAGTGGTCCACCAGAATCTCAATTCCAAAATTTAATTTGAATCCAAAATACCATATTGAAGTGAGTGCTAATTGCATTTTTACACTAGAATACTTATTTCTGGTAACCTGTGAACCTTAAATTTAGAATAATGCACATATAGGGGAAAAGTTAGTTCAAATATTCTGTAATAAAATGAGAAAAATACATGTTTCTAATGCTATAGGTGATGCGCCATGAGTTGGGTATACTAAAGGGTGAGGCGTTACATTTTAAACATTTTTTTTTTTAAAAGAATTTGTTTTTCCTGTAGAATTTGGAACTGAGCAGGGTAAATTGGCTATTTATTCTCATTTTGTAGGTAAGTTATCTGACAACACTTTTGTAAAATTTCTCTTCTCTCTACCAAGTATACTTTTTTCACAAAAACCATTTTGAGTGCAGTAGTGTCTGGGGTGGAGGATCCTACGGTGGAGGCATGTAGTAAGGTATAAGGAATTGGACTTTTCACTTTCTTGTTGTGTATTTTGACCCTATCTTCATAACCCATTGTGGTACTGAAGTGCTTTATAAACAATTGTATCAAACAACTGGCTTCAAATGAATCTAACTTTGATTACTTAAATTTTATAATTAATTATACTCGATTAATTAAACGTAAACAATTGAAATAGTAAATTTCATTATTTTTATTTTTTTTATTTTTTTTATCTGTATTAAAATTTTCTGCAGAAATTTTATCTTTTTTGCTCTTTCTTTTTTATATATGTACGTGTGTAGAAGATGTCTGAACTTTGACTTAAAGGTGCAACGAGAGATTTTGAGGCACCCCAATATTGTGGCATAATAGTTATTTCATATAGATACGACACTCAATAGAATTCCTTACCTTGTATTTCGCACAGAAATGTCTTAAAGAGAGAAAAAGGGCGCTTTGAGTTGCTTATATTTTCAATGTCAAACATGGCGGAAATTTCGTATTTGCCTCCTATACGATTAGCAATTTCTTCACACAATTTTTGTACCAAAGCAAACATTTTTTTTTTTTTTAATTTTTCTTTTTTGGTATATTTTTGATGGAAAGCTTTACATCAGGCAAATCAGTACTTTCGATTTTTTAGGGACAACCTGATATGTGAACTCTCTCTTGCAAACCTTTAATACCACTGTTAGGTGCAGAGTGACCACCATAGTTCTAGTTAATATTTGGTATCAGTGGTTTTGGTATCAGATGGTTTTTTGTTATCAGATGGATTGGTAAGTAAAAAAAAATCAATTGTGGGAAGAAAATACATGACAGCCCCATACCCAGGGAATACAAATGTTCAAGTGCATTAAATTACATCCATGCACAGAGATTCAATTTTAGACAAAGTTGGTTATATTAACAGTTTAACCGGACTAAGTAATAGTTACTAGTAAATTATGTGCCACCCTGTATGTGTTTATGTTCATTAACTGCATAATTCTGCATTAAAGTGTCAGGCAACTGAACTCTTACAATCGGGGGAGCATACACATCATGTACAATTATTTTGCATGCCTTGTGGTTTGGGCATCATAAAATTCATTCACCAATTTGTAATTTGGATCACCTTGTATTTACATTTTCTACTCAACATGTGTTAAGTGCATAGGGGATTACCAGGAATTACAACCACAAAATCAGAATAGAAAAACAGGCCACAGAGTGATGAATCCCCTTATCCGACCACAACACCTTTGCCGAGCCTGCCTTATCAATGAGCACCATAAATGACCTGTGCCTGCACTTTTAATTTCTCACTCTTTTTTAGGTCTTTTTCCTCACCTTCTGTGAAAAATGTGGGAAGGAAAGGTACTTTCTTAATGTCATGACTTTACAACACTCCATAGTAACACTACTGTGCTTGAATTATAGGAATTTCAGTCCAAACATTACTTATTGCGGAGCCAAATTTTTTGATGAGTGATTCTGCAAAAAAATGTGACAAAACCACTCAAATCACTATAAGATGCTACCAGTTGGTCATCTTTAACTTTCCATTTCTCAACAAAAATTTCTGTCAAGACTTAAAAGATGTCATTTTTTATCTTCAGAGCATAGCAAGGGGGTGTAATGCGACCACCCCCATTATATGGCAGGGATCCTGATAAATCGGATATACAAATCGATCAAGACAACAATCGAGGCAGTTGATGTGTGGCTCAAAGATGCCGCTGTTGTTGCATGGATTTTTTAGTAGAGACATAATTTTTCTGTTTTACCGGAAAACCAGATGTTTTCGGTTTATAAACAGAGTAAAACCCAAAATTAGAGTTGGTGATGTTTGAGATAAGAACTGATGTGGAACTTTAGTTAAAATCATCCCAAAATTTTTATTTTAGATAAACAATAAAATCCCATGATTAGACTATATGAAGACTAAGTAGTTTAAATTAGAAAAAAAAAACAGACAAAAAAAATGAAAGTGCAGTTTTACAAAACGGAATTTGAAAGTACGAAACAGGAAAAATTATGTCTATAGATTTTAGACTGATACAAGGAGGCCAAAGGTGAGTAGTGAATTGTATAGATTACATTTTGTGTAAATATTTCATTAAACCAATTCAGCCACCTAAATAATGTATGCCTGTCAGTACGTCAGCAAAGTTAAAATTTTTAAGTAAACCGTGGAGATAGTGTGAAAATTAAAACTTTCACCACAAACATTAGGAATATCAGATTTTTTTCACATGGTTTTGGTACTTTGATGGGAAATACTGGTTTTATATTAATCCTAGCATTTGATGAGAGTTATTTTGAGTAAGTAAAAAAGAAATATCAATTTCCCACTTTGGACCATGATAGTGATGTCAAATAGAATGTTGGTACTATTTTGACCAATGGAAAGAAGAAACTCTACACTGGCCTGTGGTACGAAATTGATAGGAATCTGATGTCCAGTAGACAAAATTCAGGGGGGGGGGGGGGTGGCCAACCACCCTCCTCAGAAGTTGACAAAATGCACAGGTTAGACCAGGGTTAGTGTCCCTGCCAGTCCTAACTAGGGCACGGGAAGGAAAATCCGTGAGTGCGGAGGAAAAGAAATGTCATGGCGCGGAATTTGGCTAGCTTCAAACGCGGATTTTCCTACAATGCGCGGATTACCGCGGATCCCTTTTTTTTCTCCATGAAAAGGCGTTTCAGACCCATGAAAATGATCGCTAAGATCGCCAAAGTTGACGAGAAACAAATGTGTTAGTACTTGCCTCGCTCAACAATTGTGATCTAATGGTACCAGCTTGTGGAAGGATGGTGGGGGACCCCATGCTGATTGCGGCGGCAGAGATGAGCGGTGATGGCAGTGACAAGTCTAATAGTCATCTGAGCTACATTGAATGAATAATTAGGACACTATTAAGATGACTTTGTGCACCCATGCTTGTCGCGGGAATTCAAAGCTTCTTGCAACGGGGACGCAGTCGTTAAAGAAGTTTTAAGATTGAAAAGCAACGCGTGTCGGGCAGCAGCAGCAACGGTTTTGATAAACAAATCAACTGGAAAACGTGTAGATAAAAATGCCGACATTTAGGTATTTTCCCGGACCATCGTTATACGATTAATCCCTATTCATGTCGGAGAGGCGTTATCAATAATCAAGCGCCCGGTTACTCATTGTGTTACTTCAGCGATACAAACTTCCGTGTAACTTTGAGTTCACACAGGAATCGCTCACAGTATAAACTAAAATTACTTTATTTTCATGGAAGTTCCAAGGCTGTAAAGTTATACTGTTTTTCGGGGCGTCAATATGGAGTACCAAGAGGTTAAACTTATCAATTCCGAGACAAGGATTTCTTTAAAGATTTTGTGTTAGAGGGCTGAGTATTTCATTTTCTACGGACTTGAGGCTGCCTTGAAGGTTTTAAGACCTCCCTTATTCAAGACCTGCGTTGCTTCTGTTTGATTAACAAGTTGTGTGTGCAAAACAATTGCAGACCAAAATGCCGGAGTGATTCGTTTTAGAACATTTACAGAACATCAAAGCGTCGAGGTTCACTTAAATTGTTTTATTATGTTTTATATCTTTAATGGTTTTTGTTTGATCAATAATTGTATGCACTGACGGATTTTGAGACAAAAAACAAACGTACCAGAAGTAGTAAATACTATCGTACTGTTTGTTTCAAAATGTTTCCCGGGTCACGTACGTCTTTCATCAGTTCCGTATTTGGTAAAGAGGGCGGGGGATTGTGTAATATTTTGTCGGATATGTCGATCACGATTTGTTGGGCTCCCCCCCCCCCCCCACCGGGAAAAAATGTATATTAAGCTTTTTGGTATCGTGTTGTTGCTTATAATGATTTGTTGTTCATTGCATTTTGTTTTGTTTATACCATTTGTAAACTTTGAATGATAAAAATTCTTTATGATAAAACCCCCGCTAACTGCACGCATGCGTAATGCCTCTCCAAGAAAAAAATGCAAAAAGATATTGATTACTGGTTAATACGTTATTATTATTTCTAATAAAAAAAAAGCGATTACTGGTTAATACTAGTAGTCTTTTCTGTCAGATGCATTTAATTGCCCCTCCCTGAGGAATACCTTGATGGATTCTTTTGTTTTGTTTATAACATTTGTAAACGTTTAAATGATAAAAAATATTGCTTTTAATGATGAAATAATAAAATCCTGCTAACGCAATTATGGGTTTCCATTTAATGGGCATGGAATACAATTTTAATAAACTATAAACTTGAAACGTGTGTGATTATGTATTTGCATATCTTGTGATTTTATTTATTCGTAATTTCTGAATGTTGTGTGAGACGCGTACATTGTCCCAATAATATACACAGACACGTAGCGCCAAACAAGGGGCGGCTGATCGATATCGATCGTCGAGTACGTATCACGTCATGGGAAACTTTCTTTTTCTCCGTGGTGCACGATGGCTTCGACCATGTGCGTGCAATGAGGTTGGTACTATTGGTTTATTTGAGCCCTCAGTGCAGGCACTGTCGAAAGCCACACCATGGCAAAAAATTAGTGACACAGGCGCATAGGGGTTCATATGAAAAGCTCTATAGAATAAAAAAAAAGTATTAGAATTAGCGTTGACTGAGACGACAGTGAGTGGTCGAAGCAGGCGTGGTCATTCATTGTTGAAGGAGGGTTCATTACATAGGGGCGGCGGTGACTGACAGTGACACGTGTGTGTCTTGCATTGGAAGGGATGTGAAAAAGTAGGATAAGGCATGCGCATGAGAAAATTAGGTGATTTAGAACAAGAGAAAACAAGGATATTATATTTCATACAAAGTAGTTAGACTTGATGATCGCGGCAGTGAAAAAAATGCGATTTTTCCGCGGAATCGGCAAATTTTGGGGACGCGGATTGCGACGGAAAAGGTCAAATTGTGATGCGCGGAAATTCGCGGATTGGCGAAAGGCGCGCGTTTGGAATTTGCGCTCTGAAACGCGGATTTTCCCGGGCCCTAGTAATAACTTGTACATATGTAATTTTAATAACCAATAATTGATTAAAGAGAAATCATGTCAAACATTTGGTAAAGGTTCTCAAGAGCCCTTATAATTACTCCCCACCCCCTCAGATGAAAATGTATAAAATAATGACCGATTAGGTTCTCCACATACCATTGTGTGCCTTGAGAAAGCTGATTGTACAGCGAAGTACCGCTGACTTGTCCATTTTCCTATTCTTTGTGGACACCATTGAACACAGCTCCTGTATGAGACTATTAAACTGGTCTCTCCTTTTCTTCTCGCTGAGATTCCTCGAGATTCTGATAAAAGATAAAAGAGATTGCTGTGAATTCATAAAACTGTTGGGAAGTTGATTGATATGTCAATCACCATGTGCCTGGTATCCTGTCTCTTTTTTTTGTATTTTATTGCCATAACCGATTCCAACATTGGGGCCATACAGATTCCATCCAAATTTTAATGCGATATCAAGTGCAAGTATTTCTACTCACATCCCAGAAAACAGCAAGAAATTTCAGAAACACGAGCAGTAGACTGACACCCACACAGGGGTGGGGAGGGGAGAGAGAGAGAGAGAATGTTCTAAAAGTATTTTACATAGAAGAACATACCCGTTGATTTTTAATGTGCTTTGAAGTTAAGATTAAAAAATGATGGGGACATTGGAGAAAATAAGGTACATGACTCGCATTCGTTTGAGGACTACAGTGAGATGAAACAATTACTTGGAACAGGAGATACGCACACTTCATGTAAGCGCAGCAAGCTATGCAGAGGTTCGGCGCATACTTGACCAATTACGCATTAGAAACGAGGTACAAACGTTCCCACGCAATTTCCATGCTGCACTGTGTTTGTTCTGTCAAACAATTATAATCAGGGACTGTAGAATAGTGGTAAAAAAACAAAATAATAATAATGATTAGATTTAAAATGACCTTATGCTATTTGTGTTAAAAAATCACAATCCCTTTTTGTTGTTGTGGCTCTGTTTATCTGTTTAGTCTCGGACCCAGTTCAACATTTTTGGGCCAAGGCGGGGCAACTTTCTAATACTGCCCTCATGTAATTTCACTTCTTACGCTACTTGTCTTTGCCATAAATTATCATTTACTTTCACGATTGGAGCTTGTAGTGACCTAGGCAAATTGATGTAAGGATCGCACCAAAATATGTTTTTTTAAAGTGTTTTTACAGAAACTGAAAAATCTTTCCGTCAAATAGCTGCAATTCAGCTTCTTTATATTTTACCACATTTCCAAATGCGGGAATGACACTGGAAGTAGTTTGTAGTCTCTTACACTCAAAATGTACAAAACCCTATGTGGATTGGAAAGTTTAAGTGTTAAGCTGTGGGCATTGTAGAGTTTGATGCTCAGTCGCATAGATAGCCATATCATGAGAAGATTTACTACTTTGGGCTATACATAATACAACAAGCCACTAGCTTTTAGCGATATCGGTGAAATTGTGCATTGGTGTAAATTCCCCTTAATATTAAACTTGTGTTTAATAACCTTCATGTTTTCTAGTACGATTAAAACTACTGTGTTATCAAAGTATTTGAACATACCGCTTGCCGCTGCCACCACGTACGTCCTCATCCTGGTCGCTCCCATTGTACATTTTATTCTGCAAGTTCTCTCGTCTGCATAGGGAGAAAAGGGGAAGAAATCTTGTTACTTCTAAGATCATCTTAATCTCTCTCATCTCACCTCACTTCCCTTTAAATATCTTTACTATTTAAATAAATAATGCATGCAATGTATTAAATATAGACATCACTTGTCATCAAGGACATGTAGCCTGAATGTAAACTTACAAACATTAACCTTTGATTTTATAACATATCAGATCAATGTGTAAGCCACAATGCATAGGGGCAATTCCACGGCAATGTCCCCTTGAGCCTAAAAATTGAAATTCATTTTAATGCAACAATTTACATTGAACATGGAAGAAAGATACCTTATCTGTATAAATCTGCATTCTAATATTGAATTTTCAGTGTTTTTCTTATTTTTTATGGTTTTTGGAAAAAATGAATTTACGAACTACAGATTTTTGCAATTTTTACTAAAATTGGTGCTGTCAAATATTTCAGTCCTGTATCTATGAATATTGACCACTGAAATGTATTCATTTCTTAACCTAATACCAAGATAGGTAACCTAAGTTTATAACTTACACTTTTAAATCAAATGCAGTTATCTAGAGGGCGCTTTTTGAGTTTCAAATTTTACTTCTGATTTTCCACGAATGTATGTCACGTCCATGACGTTTTATACTATTTTTTCCTTATAACTACACTACCATGCAATTGATTATAATCATATCTAGTATACAATGTTAATGTACATATATGGAGATAATAACATGTGAAAAAAATAATTATACTAATTAGAAATATGCTAATGAGCGTCATGGACGTTACCGTCATGGACGTTATGTCATGGACGTTACACATTTAAACACCCCCGTAAATGGGTATTACGGGATGTTTGTCATGGTAATGTTTAAAAATTATGTTTTGATGTCAGAGAATCTGTTCTTGAAGTTTCATGACATTTTGATAATTAGAATTCTTAAAAATGACCATTTTAGGTCAAAATTGGGCACGAGGGCGCTTTACATCATTTTTCGCAACTTTTTTAAATACACTACATTCCAAAGGGTAACAACTGGAAAGATAATCATAAGTTTTACCTGCTCAAGAAGTTTCACCCTTCTATCACCTTTAGTTCGTGAGTAGGCCTAAAGTTTATTTCTTGGAAATACTCCCATTGAATTTGTACAGGGGAAAAGTGCATTGACCCCTGTGCTTTTCAATGGGCACATTCATGCATATTCAAATGAATGTTACAGGCAAACTAATAAAGATAAGATGCTCAAATTTAGTGAGCATGTCACATATTTGGTTTATCTTTATAGTGGTATATGTAAGAGGAGGTTTTTTCAAAAGCGTGTGTGAAAAAATAGAAAAGCGCCCTCGTACCCAGGGTTTGACCTAAAATGGTTATTTTAAATAATACCACTATTCAAACATCATGTAAACTTCAAAATAGATTCTATGGCATCAACAAACTGATAAGCAATGCAATAAGCAAATACCTATGGGTTATCAATTTTGAATGAGCGAATGTTGAAAATTGAAATTATGTAACGTCCATGACATTTACACAAATGTAACGTCCATGACATACATTTGGAAGATTTTCTATATTATAAGAAGGTGCTTTCCTTTATTTTAATTCAAAGTTAAATAAAGTGTTACCATAGTTAAAATACTAAACAGGAATAATGAAACTTGAGATTGCAACTTCAGAGAGTTTTGGTTATAAATGATGTCCAAAAAACTGCTTGTCCATTTTCGTAACGTCCATGATGCCGACTTCTGAAGCTATTTTCTTGTTAATGAACTAGAGCTTTCTAGATGTTTGATGTTCTTGTTAAACCTTAGTATGTTAACTATCAGTACCAGAAATAAATTCAATTCCTTAGCTTTCAAGTATGTTGGAATACATTTTGAATACAGAGAGGGTGGGCAAAATGTAACGTCCATGACGGTGGAATTGCCCATAGATAGTTTCTGGTTTACAATGTAAATCTAGTCTTATACAAAATAGCATAATCTCACCGTGTAATTTAAAAACAACAACAAAGTCATAATTACAAAGGGTTAACATAATGCTGACTTCAAGTGCAAATAGAATCATCATGTCCACATCGACTCTGCTATTTGCTGTATTTTTAAGCTAGATTGTGATTTGTGAGATTAAATTGCTAGCAGTATTGTGTAAATGAAAATACAAAAACTAGAGCTTCAATGGCATTCTGTCTTGTATAGCCTTCAGGGTTATGGGGTAAATTGCTAGCAAAATCATTTTTTTTCAGATTGTGGTTTTGATGATACATGCAATAAAGCAATACTGCAATGCCATATACATGTCGATTAATGCTAATATGGTTAACCATAAATCTCGGGGCCCTAAAAAACAATCAAAACACACAGTTGGTCAGGTCTCAAAACTGTTTACTAAATGTTAATGAAAAAGTTGGTCACTCAGACTCAACATGCATACATATACATATGGCTGTTTTTTTGTTTTTTGTTTTTTTTTTGTTTTTGGGTTTTTTTACATGCTTAAACAGCCAAATGTTGACGGAATTTTGTAAACCTACAAAATAGTACCAATTTTTATGATCAGCCATTGCAACAAAGAAGATCATGTGATATTCATTTCATCATAGCAATCTGTACCAATGTTAGAACTTGTCAGAATAAAGTGGACTCCCATGTTTCCTTGTTCAAAAAATGATGTTGCATACATTTTTTGTCAACAATTTCACACTTAATTTAGCTGATCATTGCCTAAGTACTTAGCACATATAAATAGTTTCATATACCAACAATATTTGAAACAGTAAAAATTCTGATATCGCGCTATTAAAAAGAAAAATATACACTTGATTAAAAAGGTAATTTTCCGTCAACATCTTTGTAATGTCCCTAACATTACTTTCTGTTACCTAGGCAACAAATACTTGACCTCAGAATTATATCAGTTTATTTAAAATAAAAGGCCTTTAGCACACTTTCATAGAACCAGGCAATTTACTTCCCCCATCTTATCATTTTTCCCTATGATGCCATAATTGCTATTACATTTTCCCGTCAACACTAATAAGGTTCGCAAAACTATTAACGTCCGCAACACATTATCAAGGTTTTTCTTATGTAATTGGAGAATAAAGATGTTGTAAACTTACCAGATAATTGAGTAATAATTAAGGTAGAACTTTATTTATATACTTATAACTAAATTTTGCTTTTTTTTTCAAAGTTTAGTTAGGACATGGTTTCAGATTCGACCTAGGTTTTACTGCCAAAGTGTAAAAATGTGAAGCTGCTAGATCTACAATGAAACAAAACATGTTTTCTAGGTTAAAATTTTGTGTAGAATCCAAATCTTAAGTGAAAAGTACAAAATGTTGGATGCGTTCTGAGATATCGCATTTTGGGGTATTGCGCAATGTCGAGTCCCACAGAAACCTTTGCTATTTTGCTGAAAATTGCATCTTGCTTTAAAAAAAATATTTTGCAGTTGACAAAAATGTAATACTATATTCTTGTGGGAATGTTTTGGGCATAATCAATTAACTTTCAACAATGTCGCCCTTTTCGTTTTTGTTGTTGTTGTTTTTTTTTTTTTTTTTTTTAATTTTTTAGTTAAAATTTGGATTCCGCAAATTGAAAAAAAATTCCCAAATTTTGACAGGGTAAAAAAAGTTAATACCATAACTATGTAGGGACTTGATTTGGGCATAATCAATTAAATTTTCAAGCCTACATGTATAGCTCTTTCGGTTTTTCTTGTACTTCCAATTTATTGAATATTTTTTTTGCACACTGGAAAAATCAAGGGGTAGGGGGAAACAGTTTCTATTTTTGGAATTATTCCTATACCAGTTAGTATCATTTGAGCACAGAAGTTCTGCAACACACTGACCGGTTAATCATCACTGTAAGACCCTTTCCCGAATGGGATTGTGCAAAGCAAAATGTGTTGCAGACGTTACTTGATATCAATTTTGAGGAATATTAAGCTATTTAAAGCCATTTCTTAAACAACAGAATTGGCAAATGTTTTATTATTTAATCATATCTTTTTAAAAAATTAGACTAAAATCAGCCTCTTAATTGTACATTTTAATTGTACTTTTAAGAATTCATTAAATCTTTGGTCATTACTTTCTATCAGGTAGAGCTATATGGCAGTTATAGAGAGTAGTTTTAAGATGGCCCTGTCTTTTTAATTTCTTTATATGCAAAATACACTTATCACAGGCACTGATCACTGCTTTTGTTGCGGACATTACATTTAAATGTTGACAAGTGATCACGCCTTGTATCAGTATTTTAACATTTTAAAATGTCCTGTATTTGTTCTAAACTTCTATCTTTTTGACAAGTTAAAAAGCTAAGAAAGAAAAGAAAATAGGACAAAATAAAAAATATTAAAAAACATAAAATGAACAACATGTATAGAATGTGTTGCAGATGTTACACCTTGTCTACATTTATATTTCCTATGCGTTAGAGGTGGTGGAAAAATAACTCATAATTTGCTGTAGAAGTGCCATGAAATAGGATTTTGTTTCCCCAGCAATCGTCCAAAACAAACACAGGGCACAGGACACAATGGAAAGTTTGAATTCCCTGTGCTATAAATAAAGCCTTGTGATTTGTTGGACTGATTGCTGGGGCAACAAATCCTATTATGTGGCACTTCTACTTCGAATTAATCCACAACCTCTAATGTTCAAATTTCAGTTTTAAACCATGCCAGCATCCCTTGATTTTTGTTCAGATTTTTTAACAAAAAAAAAAATAGCGCACAAAAGATTCCAAATGATATTATTGTAATCGTGCTTTCAGCAACAAATTTTAGAATATTTTAACAGATTAATAGTGATTTACCAGTTCAGTACGTCACTGCATTGCTCCAAGATAATTGACTCTACAACAAGAGGGATTTATTATCCCAATTTAACATCAAATGAGTGCCTCTATGCGAATTTACCACCACCCCACATCTTGTTATTTTAACTTTGATTTTGAGTCCTGTAAAAAGGTACCAATAATTTCAGCTCATGTTCAGATTTGAAATGTTCGAACTAATAAGAAGTTTTAGCTGGCAAAAGGAAATGCCTCGCAAATGTTGGAAACTTCTTAGAATATTTAAATCACAATCAGTAGTAATAAGACAACAAATCTAATGTCCACAACAAGATTATTAGTAATTTGGGATTGAAAGTTATGGTTTCAGTGTGTTATTGCTATTTTTACTCTTTGTAAAACAAAGAGGAGTGGCCGTACGTACATTACTAATACATTAAATTAAAAGCTTTATTAGCAATATTTTTTAGACAATAGCGTGTAATATATCTTTTGCTTTGTAAACTACTTAGTTTTGCATACTCAATTGTTCACACCACCCATCATTACAGTTTTAAATTTACCAAAGATTATAAAGCCTTGAAAGACAGTACCACAAGGCGGCATGTTGACATGATAATGTCCGCAAACACACAAAAGGGATCAATCTGAAATATCTCATTTGGAGGAGTTTTTAAAAAATTGTTTTGGTGCTAAGTAATTACCTCAGTTGATTGTAGGCATACGGAAATATACAAGGATTAATCCTTTACATTTTTTGACAAACTTTTATGTCAAATCCGTCAATATGAAATTTTGTGTATTTAGTACATCACCAGCCCGGACCATTTGGGCAAAAACCCCCAAAAAAGGGGGGTAGGTGGAAGAGTAAAAAAATTTCATTGCTACTCCATGTTAGGTCCATATGTTGGGATCATCACCTGGGTGGATGTAGAAAATCAGGAAGTGGTGCAAATTTTTTTATAGCCTAAAAAGAAGTTCAAAATTGGACCCAAATTAGGTAAAAATATAAATGCGGATTAATATTATTCCGACTTTCATATTGAAATGTAATTACTATTTAATCCCCCACTATATAGCTGTAGATTCAAGAAGAATTTGAATGTTGGAATCTGGGGGTTAATTTTGACCCCGGACAGGACCACAAAGGGGTCAAAATTGACAAATAAGGTAAATATCATAGAATGGGTGGCGATTCCGACTTCATATTAATGTAATAGATTAATTTTTTCCCCACTGTATAGCTGTATAAGATTCAAGAAGAATTTGAATGTTGGGAATCTGGGGTTAATTTGACCCCTAGAAAGGACCAAAAAGGGTTCAAAGTAAGTATTTTTTTTCATTTCCTCCATTTATACAGGTAAAATAAGGTACTAAGGTAAGGTAAAAATGCGTAGAATAGTGAAGTATTTATTCCAACCTCATATCAAAATATAGTAGTATTTATTTTTTCCCCGCTCTATAGCTGTGGATTCAAGAAGAATTTGATGTTGGCATCGGCGTCAAATTGACCCCAAAAAGGGCCCAAAAATGGGGGGTTTAAAATTTTACCCAAATGAGGTAAAAATCATAGAATGGTTATTTAATTTATCCCAACTTAAACTAGTATTTTCAATTTCCCCCACTCTAATACAGAAATTCCAGAGAAATGGCATCTAGAGGTCAATTTGAAACCCCATAACGTGTGAAAAAGGCTTAAAATAAATTGGACCCATAATAAGGTAAAAATCATAGAATGGTGATGTAATTTATTCAACTTTATATTAAAATGCAGTCGTATTTCATTTTTTCATTTTTCCTCCTTCTTCCACTCTATAGCAGTGGGCTTCAAAAAGACTTTGAATGTTGGAATCTATCATTGGGCGGGCCAAATTGACCCAGAAAAGGCAATAAGTTCAAAATTTACCCGAAATACTAGTCCGTAAAAGTTAAAATTGCAAGGTAAATCATTCCACTGTTATGCATTTTAATACTTTTCTAAAAATGAACCGCCATTTCTATTAAGATCATTTGGTAGTAGATACAAACTAACTTAAATATTAGTCCTAGAGTCACAGAGTAATAAGACAAATAGGTACCTTTCTTCACAGACACCAATATTATATTCTCTGATCACTTCCTTTAAAATTGTTGATCCTGGGGACTATGTTATTTATGGCCAGTAAAAAAAATAAAACAGTTTTATCATCCAGACTTTTGAAAAAAGGTGGTGAGGGAGGCCTTTATTATTTGTTATTTTATTATTTTTTCAAAGATGGCCGCCATGTCTAAGATGGCCACCATGATATATTTGAAGATTGCGTTTGCGTTGTGGAAATAGTAATATGCGTTGAAGAAATTGCTCAGCAAAATGAAGGATACTTTTTAAAATAGGTATGAGAGTTCAATAGTGCTCCGATATTTTTTGTTTACTTCATTTCCCCCCTTTTTAGCCTTTTTTGGTGGTGTTGTTGCTTTAAAAAAAACACAAATAACAAAATCGGTGCAGCGTCCAAAAGCGGAGCGGGCGGGGACGATCAACTGGTTTTTTTTACTTGGCCTTGGAGAGTGGATCTTTAATAATTTGACTCCAATTGACCCTAGAAAGGGCCAAAAAGAGGTCAAAATAGACCCCAAAAGAGTGCGAATTAAAAGTTCTCAATTGGGCAATTATACTGTGGACGTTAATCTTTTGAGAAGCAACTGGAATAAACAAATGTTTGCACTTTTTTGTCAGCTGGCAACCACATTTCTTTGCAAAACGTCTTTATCGTGTATATTCTATATTTGCTGCTCCCACTTCAAAGTAAAGCTGGTATCTCTGCTGCATAGCATATCAGAGTAGGTTAGTGATCTACTACCTCTACTTGGACATGGAAGACTCCACAGAGTAAAGGTCTGATATAATCTGGTCCTTGACTTGAAAGCAATGCCCACTGAACTGTGCTCTATTCTGTGCCACAATTGTGGTAATAGGAGGTATTTCACCATAGATCCGATATTCGGTAGGATGTTTTTTCCAGGAGGTATTTTCAACTGGCATGAGTTGTCTGGTATAAGTGCCACTTAAAAAGTCCTGCAGCTCCCTCCTTCATTGTCAATGTTTCTGCACCATACAGTAAGATGTTTTCCACACAGGCCTGTAGAAGGCAATCTTAGTTGCTCTGGAGACATCAGACTTTCATATTATATACTTAACCATAATAGTAAAACAGTTGTGATAATTAATTAAAGCAAAAGATCAGATTTAACAACATTTTAGGATAGCTTTCAATTTGACAGACCAACTGTTTCTCTCCTACTGGATTGTTTTTACCTAGTTTCAGGAAAAAAGACTGAAATTGTGGCTTATTGGGTTAAATTTTGACCAATTTGGGTTGGACCATTTTGATCCCTTTTCAAAGGTTTTCATTGCGAATGTCAGTAAAAGGAACACTAAATTAGGAGAGGGGCAATTTTTTTTTCAAAAGGGGACTTCCCAAAAAAAATTACAAAGGGGCAAATTTTGTCCCCAAAAATTACAAAGGGGGCAAATCTGGCAAAAGTGGACTTTTTATCTACATATTTTCGCTCGCAAAATGTATTTTTGGCCTTTTATGGGTTATGGGGATTTTTGGAATGGGAGCGTCAGCCCCCACCACCCCTTCCCTGGTTACAAGACTGATATTGTGCATTACCAATTTTAACAGAACAAGACTGCAGATATGTAAACCATGCATTAATTGGTTAATATATTTTGACCAAATTGCGTGCAATTTGACCATTATTATCCAAAGTTTTCAATTTTGGATGTCACTACTGATAAAAGGTTTCAAACTGGCAAATGTTTGTTGAAACTTGGCTTAGAATATTTAGTCACAATCAGTAGTATATTAAGACAAACAAAATATAATGTCCTTATAATTAAATATAAAATTTTATTATTGTAATTTGGGATGTGAAAAGTTACTTTGTTCAGTGATGTGATTTGCTATTTACTCTTAAAGAGGAGTGTGCAGTACGTACATACTAAATACATTTAATATTAAAAGCTTGAGTATCAATCTTTTAGACATAGCCATGTTGTAATAATCTTTTGCTTGTAAAATCTATTCGTTGTATAAAGCATGGTAACACACTCATTAACAGTTTAATTACCAAGATAATTATAAATGCCTTGAAAGACAGTACAACAAGGCGGCATTGTTGAAATGATGTAATGTCCGCAACACACAAAAGGATTCAATCGGAAATATCTCATTGGGAGGAGTTTTTAAACAAAAATTGTTTGGTGATAAGTATTACCTCAGTTGTGTATGCATACAGGAAATAATACAAGGATTAAGTCCTTTACATTTTTTTTGACAAACTTTTTTGTCAAATCCAGTAAATATGAGAAATTTTGTGTATTAGTACGTCAGCCAGACCAGTTTTGGGCACCCACGGGGTAGGTGGAAGAGTAGAAAAAAAGTCATTGCTACCACATGTTAGGTACATCTGTGGGGATCATCACCGGGGGTGGAGCTAGGAAAAATCAGAAGGGTGCAATGATGTTTTTATAGGCCAAAAAAACGTTCAAAATTGACCCAAATTAGGTACAACTCATAGAAGGGGATTTATTTATTCCGACTCACTATGAAATGTAATACTAATAACAATTCCCCCACGATATAGAGTAGATTCAAAGAAGAACAAGAAGAATTTGAATGTTGGAATCTGGGGTTATTTTGACCCGGAAAGGACCAAAAAGGGTCAAAAATTGCCCAAATAAGGTAACTATCATAGAATGGCGGATTTCAACTTCTATTAATGTACTAGTATTTAATTTTCCCCACTGATAGCTGTAGGATTCAAGAAGAATTTGAATGTTGGAATCTCTGGGGTTAATTTGACCCAGAAAGACCAAAAAGGGGTAAAAGAATAGTATTTCATTTTCTCCACTTTAGCAGGTAAAAATAAGGTAATAAGGTATAGGTAAAAATCGTAGAATAGTGATGTTGTATTTGATTCCAACCTCATATCAAAATATTAGTAGTATTAATGTTCCAGCTCTATAGCTGGGGTGGATTCAAGAAAAGCATGAAAATGTGGGAATCTGGCGTCAAAAATTGACCCCAAAAAGGGCCAAAAAAAGGGGGTTAAAATTTACCCAAATGAGGTTAAAAATAATAGATGGTGATTTATTATTCAAACTTAAAGAGTTATGTCCCATTTCCCCACCCTATAGCAGAAGATTCCAGAGGAAAATGGATATCTAATCTAGGGTCACATTGACCCAGAAAGGGTGAAAAAGGCTTTTAAAATGACACAAAATAAGGTAAAATCATAGAAGAATGGTGATTTATTTATTCCAACTTTATATTAAAATGCAGTAGTAAGTGTAGTATTCATTTTCTCCACTCTTTAGCAGTGGCTGCAAGAAGAAGAAGTTGAATGTTGGCATCATCTGGGGCCCAAAAATTGACCCAGGAAAGGCACTAAAGGTCAAATTACCCGAAATCGAGTCAGTAAAATGTTAAACATTGCAAGGTAATCATTCACTTATGCATTTTAATACTTCTAAAAGGAAACACCATTTCATTCATATATTGGTAGTATATAACAAACTAAATACAATATTAAGTCCTACGATTTCACAGAGTAAATAAGACAAATAGTACCTTTCTACAGACCCAATATTATTATTTCTGATCACTCCTGTAAAATGTTGGTCTGGACGAGGTGGAGGTTATGAGGCCAAGTAAAAAAAAATAAAACAGTGATCGTCCAGACTTTTGAAAAAAGGTGGTAGGGAGGCCTTTATTATTGTTATTTTATTAATTTTCAAAGATGGCCGCCATTCCAAGATGGCCACCCCATGATATTATATTTTTGAAGATTGCGTTTTGCGTTGTGGACGGAAATCGTAATATGCGTGAAGGACTTGTCGCAACATGAAGGATTACTTTTTAAAATAAGTATGAGTGAGAGTTCAATAGTGCTCCGATATCTTTTTTGTTTATTTAATTTTTCTTTTTTTATTTAAATAAAATCTTTGCTTTTAAAAAAAAAACCAAATAACAAAAATCGGTTGCATTGTTGCAGCGTCCAACGCGGAGAGGGCGGAGGCAATCAATGTTTTTTTACTTGACCTGGAGAGTGGAGAGTATTTAATAATTTGCCTCCAAATTGACCCTAGAAGGACAAAAGAGGTCAAAATAGACCCCAAAAGAGTGTGAATTAAAAGTTCTCAATTGGGCAATAGACTGTGGACCGTTCATCTTTGAGAAGCAGAACTGGATAAACAATGTTTGCATTTTGGTCAGCTGGCAACCACATTTCTGTGCAAAACGTCTTATCGTGGTAGTTGCTATATTTGCTGCCTCCCACTTCACAAGTAAAGCTGGTATCCTGTGGACTTGCATAGCATATCAGAGTAGGTTTATAGCGATCTGCTACCTTACTTGGACATGGAAGACCACAAGAGTTAAAGGTTCTGATATCATCTGGTCCTGGACTTGAAAGCAATGCCCACAGAACTGTGCTTATTCTGTGCACACATTGTGGTGGTAATAGGACCCGGTATTTCACCATAGATCCGATAATTCGGTAGGATGGTTTTTCCGGAGATATTTTTCAAATGGCATGAGTGTTGATAAGGGCCACTTAAAAAGTCAATGCAGCTCCCCTCTCTAATGTCAATGTTTCTGCAAACATACCGTAAGATGTTTCCAAACAGGCATTGTAGAAGGCAATCTTAGTTGCTCTGGAGACATCAGACTTTCATATTATATACTTAACCATAATAGTAAACCAGTGGTGATAATTAAATTAAGCAAACAGATCCAGATTTACACCACATTTTAGGATTAGCTTCCCATTGACCGAACCAACGTTGTTCTCTCCATACTGGATTGTTTTACCTTAGTTTCAGGAAAAAAAAAAGACTGAAATTGTGGTTGTATGCGTTTAAATTTTGACCAATTTTGGGTTGCGGACCATTTGATCCCTTTCAAGGTTTTCATTGCGAATGTACAGTAAAAGGAACACTAATTAGTGAGAGGGGCAATTTGTTTTTTCAAAGGGGGGACTCCAAAAAAAATTTACAAAGGGCAATTTGTCCCAAATTAACAAGGGGGACAAATCTGGCAAAAGTGGGGACTTTTTACCTACTTCTTACTCGCCAAAATGTATTTTCGGCCTTTTCTATGGGTTTGGGGATTTTTGGAATGGGAGCGTCAGCCCCCACCACCCCTTCCCTGGTTACAAGACTGATATTGTGCATTACCAATTTTTAAACAGAAACCCAGCCTGCAGATCTGTTAAACCATGCATTAATTGGTTAATATATTTTGACCAAATTGGGTGTAATTTGAACAATTATTATCCAAAGTTTTCAATTTGGGATGTCATACTGATAAAAGGTTTTAAACTGGCCAATTGATTATTGAAATTCCTGCCTAATATTGAAAACCTAGGCATATCCAAATACATGTGCTTGTTTGTACCCATTTTAAGGTATTTTTTAACCTTTGGCCATGTCTGGGGTTTACATTCAAATTATTCAATCTACAGCTATATGTTGGGGCAAATTAAAAACGCTATTACATTTTAAATGTAAGATGGAATAAATACATCCCCAGTAACACTTTTACCATCTTGTGTCAATTTTTTACCCTTCCCCCCCCCCCCCCCCGATTCCAACATTCAAAATTTTCTTGGACTCTACAGCTATATAGTGGGGGGGGAATTAAATAGTATTAAATTTCAATATAAACGTCGAAATAAAAAATCACCATTCTATGGATTTTTACCTAATTTGGGCAAATTTTGACCCCTTTTTGGGCCATTCTGTGTTCAAAAATAACCCCAGATTCAACATTCAAATTCTCACTACGCTATATATGGGGCAAATAAACTGTAATTTCAAAATTAAGATGGAATAAATACCCTTCACCATTATATGAGTTTTTACATTTTGGGTCAAGTTTGACCCCTTTTGGGATCTTTTGGGTAAAAAAATAACCCCAGATTCCAACATTCAATTCTTTTGAATCATCCTACAGCTTATATAGTGGGAAAATTAAATACTATTACATTTAATATGAAGTTGGAATCGCCATTCTATGATATTAACCGTATTTGGGTAATTTGACCCCTTTTTTGGTCATTTATGGGTCAAAAAAAGCTAACCCCAGATTCAACATTCAAATACTTCTTGAATCTATAGCTTATATAGTGTGGGAATTTTATTAGTATTACCATTTCAAAATGAAGTCGGAATAAATAAATCACATTCTCTGATTTTACCTAATTTGGTTCAATTTTGACTTTTTGGGGCCCATAAAAAAAAAGCACCACTTCTGATTTCTACATCCACCCAGTGATGATCCACAAATATGTCCCTAACACTGGTACCATTGATTTTCTACTCGACCACCTACCCTAACTCGACAAAAAAAACTAGGCCCTTTTTCAAGTGGGCTGACGTTCTTGGCCATAGGAACATTTTAAAAATTTTGGTGTTTGATATTTCACCTTATAGATGTTACTGGGTCATCGATATGCAAAGCAATAGGAATTTGCATATAATGAAAGGGGTTTAAAACAGAAATGGAAGTTTGCTCTAATTTCATAGATTGTAAACATAACCAAAATAGATTAAGCCTCAACTCAGTATTTTCAAAAATTATGGTTTGTCTAACTCTAAGTGAAAACGTTTATAAGAAAAGTTGATACAATGCACTTAATTTTTCAGCCCCTTGGTTGACACTTTTGGTATCCATGTTAAAAAAACAGAGGCCCTTTTACCACTAGATGGTAACTGGCTAATTTCAGCTACACAGAATTGAGAAAAATACATTTGAAACCCACCCAAATCGTGTGCCATTTTAGAAGGAAAAAATGTTGGATTTATTGGTATGTGTTTTATTATTAATTATTAATTGCACAGTTTAAAAGCTGAATCAGATTTTGAAATATATTTAAAAATAAATTAAAATTAGTCAATAGAACTGAAGATAGTAAACTAAAATGATGGAATTCCAATGTTTGAGATGATCAGATTTACTGTTTGATGGAGGCAAACATCTATGGTAGTATACATACCATTTGAGATCCGAAATATCTATTACAAACGTGTGATTTTTTATATGAAAGACATTGAATGAGCTTATTGGTCTGCATATGTGCAATAAATACATGATGTTAGAAAATTGAGGACGCCCACCCTTGAGGAAATCGAGTCATCAGCCTCTAACTAACAAGTGAATTAATTTCACACAATGGTAGATGAGTTGAGTCCTTATCAGAAAAGTGACCCATTTCTTACCTATTGAATATTTTTCTTTTCACCGAAAAAAAAGGTGCACTTTTTCCAGTTACCAATTCTACCGAAGGCGACAGGTGTCCTTTCAATAAATGAAACCTGTGTCTCGGAAAACAGATCTCAATATTCATTACAAGTATTGAGTGCTTGTCGTGCTGATTTGTTAACTCAAGTTGTTTTATGTTTTAATATGAAAACCAATCTTGGTGGGATTGTGTTCTTGTGTTACACAATAAGACGTCTTGTTATTTGGGTCTTTTCTTTCCATAGCCATTAGGTTCTCTATAATGGTAGGATTGAACATTTGGTTGTTTATAATCATCTTCCATTAAACATGAGGTCTCGTATAAATGGTTTAAGATTGACATTTGGTTTTTTTTAATAATCGGCCCAGTTAACTGGAATTTAATACTGTCATCGTCCACACAAACGTGTGATGAGTCTTTTTCAATTCCCTGTTTGCAGCACTGACCAGATGGTCCATGCTAGAGTCGCTAAGGTTTAGCTTGGCAGTTAATTAAAGTTTAAAAAGTTACTGGAATTTCGCCTTGGTAGTACCACTTTGTTCCGCTCAAAGATGCAACCAAGGTTAAACTTTTTTATTATTCTACATGTAAAAGGTTACACATAGATCCGTATCTTTGCACAGGGACAATTTATAAGTTGGGTTTTTTTTTCAGTATTTCTCTGCATCATTCCGAAATACCAAAAGAAAAAACATGATGGACAATCTCTTCATTGATATGAAGGCCAATACACATTTCGTGCCAAAATCAGCTAGTAATTAATAAAGGTATGGCTATATGCACCTGTTGTCTTACACCCATGGGTCGAAGTTTGAGTTGTAAAAATGAGCCCACACTGCTGGCCTACATCACAGAGTTTCACCGAGCGTGTCTTGACCGCAAAAGGTGCATTATAGTTAACCCTGTTGCTCTTCTTAATGAAACGATGCACACCCACTCCAGGTTTCCGCAATCATAAATATTAACAACATATGTAGGTCAAACTCTAAGACGGAAAAACTCCCAGCACTAAATGCATTGTTTGTAAAGGCCTTCCTGTCATGCATTTTCATTAATTCCATCCACAACAGCGAAAGAATCCGTCCGAATGACGTTTTTGTTTATTAATCCCCATAATTCTCGGCATGCACAAAAAGTTTCAAGGGTCCCAAAGCGCTCCGAACAAGGCACATAATTGATCTCAATGAGGGTAGAGTCCCAACAATGAACAGTGTGACATCTTGCTTGTTCCGTACATCCCTCAGCTTTGTGTCATAATATGTGACATGCAGCCTGGGCATTACTTGTTACTGTGACCTAACTCAAAATTACACTAGCTTTCTTACAATTATACAAACACTGTGGCCTTCATTCTCAAGAGGTCAGAGTCCTTCACTCACTGCCAATCTGCCATGAAAATAAGCAGCTGTCTCGACGGTATTAAAGCTGCTTGTCATATTGCCATAAACCCAAAATCTACCACATGATAAGCATTTTGTTTTTTCAGTTTTGAAAAAAAAAGTGTGTTATTTTTCATCCCAAAACACTGACAGCTCAAAAATGTGCAAGCGTTACTCTACAGGTTCATATTATTATGAACAGATATTTTATGATATTACAGTTTGGGGATGATAAGCAAAGACTATTATGCGGCAAAACTGACATTAAATTACCAATCCACTCACCGCAAAATGGTTTTATTTTAGGGTTTTTATTTTCGCCTCCCCTTTATATGCCACTTGCCAAATTTGCAAAAACCATTAAAAAAATAGCGCATACCACAGTATTGTATCCTTTTACTCATATGCACCTTAGCATGTGATGAGCACGTTTCTCCCACAAGCAACAATGATAATCAAATGCAACCCAAGAAGAAATATGCTCAGGTTGGAATACAGGATTTCTTCTCTAGGCCAAATCTGCTTTCAAAACACGCAAATCCAAAATGCATACTTTGCTAGGTTTCGTCTGTGCATACATGTGTGTATTATGCAAATAGCAGTAGTAGTGTACATGAAAAAATTAATAAAATTGTCCATTCCAAGATAATTATTTCAACTCAATTTTTTTTAAAAGCAAACCAAACAAAACACACAAAAAAACAGGCGGAGAGAATTACAGACATATCAGTGTTACTTGGGTCATCGATATGCAAAGCAATAGGAATTTGCATATAATGAAAGGGGTTAAAACAGAAATGGAAGTTTTGCTCTACATTTCATAGCTGTAACATAACCAAAATAAGATTAAGCCTCAACTCATTATTTTCATAAAATATGGTTTGTCTACTCTAAGTTGAAAAACAGTATAAGAAAAGTTGATACAATGCACTTTAATTTTTCAGCCCCTTGGTTGACACTTTTGGTATCCATGTTAAAAGAACCCAGAGCCCTTTACCACTAAGATGGTACTGGCCAATTTCAGATACACATGAATTGAGAAAATAAATTGAACCCACCCAAATTGTTGCATTTTAGAAGGAAAAAATGTTGCATTCTACTTGTATGTTTTTTATTATTAATTATTAATTGCACAGTTTAAAAGCTGAATCAGATTTTGAAATATATTTTTAAAAATAAATTAAAATTAGTCAATAGAACTGAAGATAGTCACTTAAATAATGAATTCCAATGTTTGAGATGATCAGATTTCCTGTTTTGATGTAGTAAACATCTTATGTCTAGTAAAACATTACCATTTTGGATCCGAAATATTATTACAAAGTTGTGATTTTTTTTTATATGAAAGACATTGATATGAGCTTATGTGTATGCATTATGTGCAAATAAATACATGATTTGTTAGAAAATTGAGACTGCCACCCTTGGGAAATCTGAGTCAGCCTTTAACTACAAGTGAAATTAATTTCACACAATGGTAGATGAGTTGAGTCCTTATAGAAAGAGTGACCCATTCTTACCTATTGAATATTTTCTTTTCACAGAAAAAAATGTGCCATTTTTTCCAGTTCCCAATTCTACACGAAGCGACAGGTATCACTTTCAATAAATGACACCTGTGTCTCAGAAAACAGATCTTCAATCTTCATACAAGTATTGAGTTGCTTGTCTGTGGCTGATTTGTTAACTCAAGTGTTTTAATATGAAAACCAAATCTTGGTGGGATCGTTGTCTTGTGTACACATTAAGAAGTCTTGTTATTTTGGGTCTTTTCTTTCCATAGCCATTAGGTTCTCTATAAATGGTAGACTTGACATTTGGTGTTTCATAATCAGCCTTCCATAACCATGAGGTTCTCTATAAATGGTAGATTTGACATTTGGTTTTTCATAATCAGCCAAGTTAAATGAATTTCATACTTGTCATCGTCCCACAACATTGTGAGTCTTATTTCAATTCCCTGTGCAGCACTGACCCAGAGGTCCATGCTAGAGTGGCTAAGGGTTAGTTTTGGCAGTTAATATAAAGTTTAACAAAGTTACTGGAATTTCGCCTTGGTAGGTACCACTTTGTTCCGTCAAAGATGCACCCAAGGTAAACTTTATATTCTACATGTAAAAGGCTTCACACATAAGAATCCGTATCTTTGCACAGGGACCAATTTATCCAGTTTGGGGTTTTTTTTCAGTCTTTCTCTGCATCATTCCGAAATACCAAAAGAAAAACATGATGACAATCTCTTCATTTATATAGCCACTCACACATTTCGTGCCAACATACAGCTATAATTAATAAAGGTATGGCTATATGCACCTGTTGTCTACACACATGGGTCGCAGTTTGTAAAATGAAGAAGCCCACACTGCTGGCCTACATCACAGAGTTTCACCAAGCTGTCTTGACCGCAAAAGTTCATTATAGTTAACCCTGTTGCTCTTCCTTAATGAACAATGCACACCCACTCCAAGTTTCCGCAATTCATAAATATTAACAACATATTAGGTCAAACTCTAAGCACGAAAACATCCCCAGCCTAAATGCATTGTTTGTAAAGGCCTTCCTGTCATGCATTTTCATTAATCCATCCACAACAAGCGAAGATCAGTCAGCTGACCGGTTTGTTTATTAATCCCATAATTCTCGGCATGCACAAAAAGTTTCCAGGGTCCCACAGCAGCTCCGACCGGTGCACATAATTGATCTCAATGCATGTTAAAGTCCCAACAATGAACAGTGTGAACTACCTTATCTTGCTTGTCATACATCCACTCAGCTTGGGTATACTATGTGACATGACAGCCTGTGCATGTACTGTTACCTAACCAAAATCTACAGTAGCTTCTCGTTACCAATTATACAACACTGCTGGCCTCATTTTCAAGAGGTCAGAGTCCTTCACTCACTGCCAATCTGCCAATGCAAAATAAGCAGACTGTCTCAAGGTATAAGCTGCTTGTAAATATTGCCATAACCAAAATCTACACATGATCAAGCATTTTGTTTTTTCAGTTTTGAAAAAAATTGTGCTATTTTTCATCCAAAACACTGACAGCTCAAAAATGTGCAAAGGTTACTCTACAGGTTAATATTTTCATGAACAGATATTTTCATGATATTACAGTTTTGGGATGATAAGCAAGACTAATTATGCGGCAACTGACATACATTACAATCCAACTCTACCGCAAAATGATATTTTAGGGTTTTTATTTTCGCCTTTATATGGCCACTTGCAAAAATTTGCAAAAACCCTTAAAAAAATAGCGCATACACAGTATTGTATCCATTTGTAATCATATGCACTAGCTATGTGATGAGCAAGCTTTCTCCTCACAAGCACAATGATAATCAATTCAACCCAGAAAATCTGCTCAGGTGAATACAGGATTTCTTCTGGCAATCTTGCTAAAAACACGCAACTCAAAATGCATTACTTGCCTAGCTGTTTCATTCTGTGCATACATGTGTGTATTATGCAAATATGCAGTAGTGTTTACATGAAATAACATTTAATAAATATGTTCCCTTTCCAAGAATAATTATTTCAACTCAATTTTTTTTAAAGCAAAACAAAAACAAAACAACACAAAAACAGGGAGTACTTACAGACACTATCAGTGATACATGCACAAGAGTCAAAATGTGCAGGAATAGTAAGTAAATGGTTAAGTCTGTAGAATTATCCTAAGCTATTTTTTGCAACTGTAAAATTGACCGAAAAGGAAGAAAATAGCTGTGCTCAAATAAATGAATCTCCATTCAATTATGTGTTAAAGTAAGAGTCTGTATGGATACAGCAATTATGCATATTTAATTAGCTCATTTGCATACCTGAGCCGCATATATCACACACTTTCA
>JAMKCH010031083.1:0-17254 GCA_023653785.1 Ophioderma brevispina | reverse complement strand
TTAATAGAAATGCTACTACAATAGAAGTGCTATTGCAATAGAAGTGCTACGACAATAGAAGTGCTATTGCAATAGAAGTGCTACGACAATAGAAGTGCTATTGCAATAGAAGTGCTACGACAATAGAAGTGCTATTGCAATAGAAGTGCTATTGCAATAGAAGTGCTATTGCAATAGAAGTGCTATTGTATTAATAGAAGTGCTATTGCCAACGAAAGTGTTATGGTATTAAAAGTGCTGATGGCAATTTAGATGTGCTACTGCAATAAAGTGCTATTGTATGAAAGAAGTGCTAGTGCAATAATTGTGCATTGCAATAGACGTGATATGCGATAGAAGGGCATTGATAGAAGTGCTAAGCAATAGATGTGGCTATTTATAGAAGTGTTAGATATTAATAGATGTCTTAGGGCAATTAGATGTGCTAGTGCAATTAGTAATATAATAATAATAATAAATTACCGACATTTGTCTAGCGCGAATTGTTAGGCCTTTTCTGGCATAGAAGGACGACGAATTATTGAAAGAGAAGTACATATTGCCCTAACATATTACCCTACCCTTATCATTTGAATTGGGTAAATTTAGTGTCTTGGTTGTATAGAGGCATTAAGAGTGGTTGCTACATGTTTGTATAAGAAGTGACTCTTGTTGAAACAACTAATCAAACAATGCAGTGGTATTTGATGACTGCTTAACATAAAAATGTGAGCAAACTTGGAGACTTGGATTGAAATATATCTTCCGCTAATCACCCACCTACCCTATTTTATATCAGGGTATTTATTGCACATTATCAAGGCCTAATGTCAATGCTGTGACAAAGGAGATGAGGCTTTCAAAGTGTACATACATTTCAAACTTAAAAACCTAGACCCAATTGCAAGACTTTTGGTTTGGCCTACCAGAATTATATAATAACATACAGGGAAGTTTTTTTCAACTACAGTATAATTCCAATGAATCATACTACGCCAGACCTATGTTCAGCATATAGCAGCAGTTATTAATTAGTCGAAGGCCATTATATCCTTAAATAACGAGGGATGTATGCTTGACTTTGATCCATGTGTCCACACGGATTATCTTATGTCCCATTTGATGTGGTCATTTATTCAACTGTCCGGAGGGCTTTGGTGTAGTAAATGTCCTTGTTTATGTAACACTGTGGCCTTGCTACTACGACTGGGTGTCACCCAAAGCAAATGTTCTCTACACTTTGTGTGCTTCACAATAATAGGAATATGCCCAAAAAATTCCCATGTGGAAAACTCTCTGGGGAATGATACACTCTTTATCAAAGTACCTTTTACAAGATAAGCGTACTTTAAAGTGACAGGAGGAGATTTTTTTATAATACAAATTTCTCTCAAATTGCACTGGATCGATTGTAGTTCACCTACCAAGAACGTTCTGAAGGTTTATTGGACAAACAAGTCCAAAAGAAAACAGCAAACCTTGTTTTGAAGTTGCCTGACTAGCGTAATTGTCCCCATAGAACACCGTGCTTTGACTTTCTGTCGTGCACGACAGAAAGTACTAAATCATCATCTTATTACATAAAGATGGTGTATTTGGCTTATTCACTTCAGGTGTGATCTAATACATTGGAAAGCATTCCAAATATGCAAAAAACCCGGGTTAAAAAAAAATGGGGGTGCTTCTTTCTGGAAATCATCTCCTGTCTCTCTAAGTGTGTTGCATGTAAATGTGGCCGTGCGATCTACTGCTAAGCTCCACCCCTTGTGGATGTTGCATGCGTACATCTTATAAAATGTATTTTAAGAATGGTGTAACATAGTGTAAACTAAGTAGACTTGTATGTAACACATACAGGAAAATTTTAAAGTGACAAACGTGATTGTACCTAATATCTACAGATTTAATCTATCACTTCTTTACCAACCCATCTCCTGTGGCTCAAATTGTAAGAGCATTGTACGAGTAAGGTTCATTTATACTTTGTTATATCGGCAACGCAACGCATGGTACAGCAATCACTTTCTGGCACAACTCATTGCAAATCCAGTTAAAATTATTAACTTTATATGTGGTACTGCAAAGCAGTATTTTGGGTGGAAGACTGCAGTTTGGACAAAACAACACATCGTACCACAGATGCATAGAAGTATGATTGAACCTTTAAGTTATCTGTTCGAACCCAGCCAGCTGCATTTTTGCTGTTTTAATTTGCTGGCCTCTCCAAGGAAAGATGAAAATTATTCATGAGCATATGTGGTACAACAGCTAGATAAAGCACAGGACTTGTGACCCTAAGACCATTACATTGTATATCATGAGTTTCAGTTGTTCCCTGCTGCAGTCAACATGTTTGTGTCCCTAAGCAAGATACTTAATCTCAATTGTCTTGTCGACCAAAGCAAAATCTGGGGAACTGTTATTGAGAATACAATAAGGATGTATGCTTGGTTGGATGCCAAATAGATGAAGCAAAAAATGATTGTGATGCTTTGCTGATTACAGCCTAATGATAATAAGCAACAGCACTTTTTTTTTTTTTTTTTTTTACAGGAAAATTTTAAAGTGACAAACGTGATTGTACCTAATATCTACAGATTTAATCTATCACTTCTTTACCAACCCATCTCCTGTGGCTCAAATTGTAAGAGCATTGTACGCAAATGCATTGCCGATATATTGATAACTTCTGGCACAACTCAATGCAAGTCCAGTTAAAATTATTAACTTTATAATGTAGTACTGCAAAGCAGTATTTTAGGTAGAAGACTGCAGTTGGACACCACAACACATCGTACCACAGATGCACAGAAATACAATTGAACCTTCTCTTCGAACCCATTAAGTTATCTGTTCGAACCCAGCCAGTTGTATTTTTGCTGTTCTAAAGTTCCTATTTGCTGGCCTCAATTATTTGTGATGGTGGGGGGGGGGGTTGAGGCAAATTCTTTGTCAAGCATTAAATAACACAACAAAGTAACATACAGGCACCAGGTGCGCCCCCACTAAATCTGCTCCTGGGCATAACAGCTAGATAAAGCACAGGACTTGTGACACTAAAATCATTGTAAATCATGAGTTCGAGCCCGGCCGTTGCAGCCAACATGTTTGTGTCCCTAACCAAGATACTTAATCTCAATTGCCTTGTCGACCCAAGCGAAATCTCGGGAGCTGTAAAGGGGAATACAATTTAAGTTCTGATAAGGATGTGAGCTTGGTTGGCTGTCAAATAGATGAAGCAAAAAATGATTGCGATGCTTTGCTGATTACAGCCTAATGATAATAAGCAACAGCACTTTGCGGCTGTTTATAGCAAAATGGTATATATAAATATGATAAAATACACTGTTTAAATCCATAGGTATTAAGTCAAACATTGGTCACTTTTATAGTCTTTCACCAGAAAAGTGACCAACATTGGACTTTACCTATGGATTTAATCTATCACTCCTCTACCAACCCAGCTCCCATGTCTCCAGAGTACTCTACTAGAAACACAAAGGTTATTGGTTTGAATCTGTCCAAGTGCACAAAATTTCCCCCCATGTAACCATGCATACACTGGCCTCTCGCCTCCCAGGGAAAGATAAACAATAATCAAGCACCAGTATTGTATGAGAGATGAGTCCCAATATTAAAACATGCCCCTATGTCCAAAGGATGAATTACAAGAAAAAAAAACATTGCGGATCCCCGGACCGCAAGTGTCGTCTGCCGTCGCGGTTTGTGAATGGGGCCAAAGGTCACATGAGGTCACCAAGGTCACATGAGGTAACCAGGTCACATGAGGGCACCAAGGTCACATGAGGTCACCAATGTATCACCCCACCATGCCCCCTCCTTTCCACCAAGTTACATCATCGTAGCCCTTACGACTCATACGGCATGCAATACATTAAGGGTTAACACTTTGACCACAGACACACACACACAGAAACACAGACATATGACCAGAGTAATCCCTATGTGCCTTCTGCAATTCTTGCAGATGATACAAAAATGTCCCCATGTCCAAAGGATGAAATACTTCTTATTATAGCATTTTTCCATTTATCCATACTCACAAGAAAAAACATCATACCGTGAAGTTAAAAGCTTCACTTGGCAATTTGCTCAAATCTCGTAAAAGATTTCCTTGAAAAGTATCTTTCTTGATCAATTTTTATCAAATTTCCAGCACCATAGGAAACAGAAAAATTCCACTTACTAGTATCAATAAAGCCATAGGACACCGGTGGCATTTCCACATTAAGACCAGTTTCTCCCGACTCTTTCCTAAGCTATCAATTCCAACACTGTCTGTGGAACATGAATGAACTTGGTAACACCATGCCTCTGAGACGGCATGTAAGTCCTACACCAAATCTGATCAGATTCGCCTCTGTTAAAAATTAATGATCTGTAAAGACTAAAACATTTTCAGTCACTTGTATGTGAATCCTAAACTTGCTAAAAAATCCATCGGACTTGTGCCCTATATAAACTGATTCATAGAGACTACACATTTTTATTAAAACAGTCATGCGAAAATCAAATGTGAATCTCAACCACATGTTAAAAAATCCATCCGATTTGTGCTCAATATAAAATGCTCTGTAAAAGACTTACCATTTTCATAAATTCAATCAGTCATATTAAAATCATGTGAATCCCAAACACATGTTTAATTGTATTGAAAACAACCAACCAGAAAAAATACATGAAAGGGCTTTCAATAATAATTGGAACAATATACCCTGGCCTACAAACTTCGTAATATGTCCCATTTTTTTCTTTTACTATTTCCTCAACTAGTGTCTTGGATGAACTACAATTACATTTGTTATAACCGGGAATGGACATCTGGGTGTGGACATCCAGGCATTTAGCAAAAATATGTGCAACAATCATGCATAAAAAATAAACCATTTGATACATGCTGCAGGTGCAGTGTATCACGATAGGCAGTGAATTAGGGGCTCATTCATAGTATTTTGGGTATGAACGCTGTTTATGCCCGATGGCTTTACCCTACTTTCTGCTAACTAATACTTACAAAATTAAATAATATCATATTCGGCCTGAAATTGCATGAATTTTGACCACTTTCGGCGTTCGTCACTGCAGCCATGTATAAACGCTTTGTTTATACATGGTCACAGTCCGCAGCCAGTGACTCTGAAGAAGCTCCCAGAAGCTCACGAAAAAATTGTGAGTAAAAACAACATCCTTTTACTCAATTTGAAAATTGATCACAAGGAATCTATATTTAGTATGTTTTGCTACATTTTTAATGAACTAAATCTAAGATTGAGAGAGAATTACAGACAGGAAGCGGTGAAAAACCTCCATTCCCCTTAGAGCACCTAACTCAAACTATCGGGATTCAGGTGCCATACAGTATTCTCACTATGAGCAAGGCTATTTGGATCTGCAGAAAAGGAAACCCAACTCTAAACAAAGACAAGGGGATTACAAACTTCACCATATTTATGATCAAATCATCATGCCCCCAACATTGGATGCTTCAAGGTCAAGAGCTAAGCAGACATCTGTGATGAGTTGCCAGTCCACAGCCAGTCTGAAGAAGCTCCCAGATTGGTAGTGAAATGTCACAAAAAAATTGTGAGTAAAAACAACATCCTTTTACTCAATCTTGGGAAATGATCACAAGGAATCTGTATTTAGTATGCATGCCGGCTTACTTACAAAATAAACTTGTCAATTTACTCAAAATCAATTTACTTCAAATTTTCTATTAAAAAAGGAAACAGGAAAAATTGCTTACATGTTCCAGCAGATCCACACAATACTGGTAGTATTTCCACATTAAGCCCACTGTTTCCAACTATTTTCCCTCAGCTATCAATTCCAACTCTGTCTGCACATCGTGAATGATTCCAGCTACCAGACTGCCTTATCTATATCGACTGAGCTGGTGAACTATACAAAATCATCTGTGAAGTCAAAAGTTCATGTGTTGTTTAAAAATAGGGCTAACACATTTATCCTTCATCATCCCTAACACATGTATTACCTTGTACTCAATCAATACAACAAGCTTTTTAGCACATTCACCATTGGACAAGCTTAGAAATATTATAAAATTTATAGAGCATGAAATGCAGTCTTTAAACAGTTAACAAGAAAAACAAACTTGCATCTAATGGCAGTTTTGTAAATATAGAGGCCAAAATTTTACTCCACTCTCATCAACTATATGGCTATTAATTCAGAACACTGAGGCATTTAATCTCTAGACCCAGTCTGATGCAATTGATAAAATGATCTGCAAAGGATACAAAAAATGATTCATTTTCATATGTTGGAAAAGTGATCACAGAATTTGTGCCAAAGGCTGGTTTATTTTCAGGACAACATATACATGCATGCACCTGCATACACTTGCTCATGAACTCAATTACTCTTACTTTACTTCTTTGGAATAAGATATTTGTTTTGAAATAAAGATTACTTTTTACAGTTAAGTCATGTCTGCAGAACTGGTTCATACTGAGAACACTGCAGAGCTTACAAACGTCTTGAGGGTAACTGTGCTAAAGTCTAAGCCACAATTCCTTTAACGCATAGTCCGCTCGCCATCCCACTTCCGAGGCCAGGGCTATGCAAATTTTGCACAGATCACGCACGATTGAGCCACTCAGCATTGGCGATTGTTGTCAAGGTGCACTTGCGCCCAATCACCAGCCAGTGTGTAGTACGCTAGCAGAACGCACTACACGCTTAAAATATGCTTATATTGTAAAAGGAATGGTGGCTTCTACTTTAGTGAGTGTATCATAGAAAATATTAAAACATATTGAATTAACTTTGTAGGTTTACATTGCATGAAAATTCCATTAAAAATTTAAAAATAGACAACCTCCATTTTTCTTGTTGAGATTTTGGTAGCATTGGATTTGTTTTCAATTAACTTCCCCCCCCCCAGTGATTTAACTATCATTCTTAAACAGCTTTGGAATCTACACAATTTCATTGGTTCCTGCTTGGGTTCAATTCGCAATTTAAAACGGGTATTACACACTGCATATTTACGCTATCTGGAGGTTTTGCTACATTCACACGTGCCAGTCAATGCTGCATCTTGTTGGGTATGTTCTTTGTGTTCAACAGGTTGTTTGCTTTTGTTCACAAGATAGTGGCAGTCCTTTCATGTTGTATTTAAGCCATAAGGATTGCAAAATGAAAGATTACCTTAAATTATAAGGTATGAATTTGGGAACAGGTACTCAAAATTTGGCACCCCCCCCTTGAAAATTCCTGGATGCGCCCCTGACTGTCACCATTCATCCAGCACCTGCCATGCCTTTTGGCAGAATTTTGAGAAGCATATGGTCAGCAAATGACAGCAACTCACATACCATTGCTTTTGTCATTTTCTATAGACATGTTTCAAGATATTGATCTGACAGGTGCTAGGTGGATTAACAACTCAACTGTTTGGAGCAGTGATGGGGAAGACACCTGCAATGAAATTTAGTTTATTATTAGTAAAACCTGAAATTAATAAGTCTGGGAAATTTTCCATAAGGCGACGAAAAAAAACCTGTTTTATGAGCGGTGGACCTTTCAAGTAGGGTCGGTCAGTCGTCTTTTTTTAATTGTTTTCTTTTCTGAAGGTCAATATAAATAATGCACAATTTTTATACAGTTCAAACAACGCTTTTTCTTTTCATGTGAAAGCAAGTTTTAGTTTTACACCCCCCGTGGAAGACTTTCTTTTCATCAAATTTAATTCCTTTTCATTTGCGATAGTAACCTATGGAAGGCTGAAGCATATTCCACAAACCGGTAAAGGGAGTGTAATCCAAATGTAGTTAATTATGCTGTTCCATTTGATATCCATACTCCCCTATTCACTGCTTTCAAATCCCATTAGGCATAAAAAAGTTTGCTTATCCTCGCTGGTCAAAAATGAAAGTGATTGGTCTGTCAAGATTTTTTTAAAGATTGTTGGCCCCAATTTTTTTGTCAACATTGTCCATCCCAAAAGCTCCCAATTTACCTGGAAATTGGTTGTTTGTGATTTAGCCTGATTTTTCAAAATTGGGCACTTTTCCAGCCAAAAAGCACATGTGTACACAGACACTCAAAGTTGAGACTTACATATTCTTTTTGCACAATTGGATGGGTGAGGTCAAGTCCACTTATTTTTTTAGGCCTAATACATTGCAACCCTTACTAGTTAGCAAAAAATCTGGACTCATGTAACAGGGATGAAATTCTTGGAATTCCTTGAAACATCCCACAAGTTTCTCTTCCTGCAAGTATTATACGAGTCCAAGCTTATTGGAAACCAGCAAAAGCTACAGTGCATTGTTGAGTATGTGAAAGAAATGAATACTTATCATCCAACTACCGCCAAGATCTGTGACACGCTTATCTATCTCGCATTGCTGTTCCCAAAGTGAAGCTGGCATCTCAGCATAGCATATGGTAGGTTCATGGTCTGCTACCTCCACTTGGACATGGAAGTCTCCACAGAGCGTGGTGGTCTGATATAATCAGGGATCCTTAATAAATCGGGATAGGATACTCGATCAACGAAATGGAGCCATACTGCATGAAATATGTTACTTAGGGATCGCCGGTCCTATGCGGCGCTGTGCCACTACGTCATTCCCGGTCTACGTCATACTGCATAAATAATTAGGTGACTTATCGAAAATGGTGGCGCTATTACTACGCCTGCGACTCGTCTGTACAAAGTGTCACCCGCCTCATATAATCTGGTGCTTGGCTCAAAAGCAATGCCCAGCAAACCGTTCTCCTCTGTGTCAGAGTTGTAGAGGTAGAAGGTATGTCACCATAGATCTGATGTTCGGTTTGATGTTTCTTCCAGATGTTTTGACTCACATGAGTAGCCTGGTATAAGTGCCATTTAAGGGGTTTGACGTGTTAGTGAAGTACTCGATAAAATTTTCCAGAATTCACATATATGGCATTTACAATGTGCTGAAAGATCTGAAATAAATCTGGGGGGTCCCGACTTTGTTTTTGAGGCTATAATCCAAAACAAAAGGTATGTTGTCACTTTTTAACCATGCAACTCTTTATGAGGAAAAGTCATAATGTGACATTTGGATCGCCTCAAAAAATACTTCTCAATAAAATTTTTTAATTCAATATGATTGAGGTCCCGATGTCGTCTTTAAAATTTTGAAATAAAAAATGAGGGTCACCGACTTACTTTTTTTCCATTACACGCCGAAAGACCCTCTGAAATTAGACACTTTTTTTCAAATTGGGGCGTCTTGTTGGACGGCAAGAAACTCGTGCCACATTCAGCAAAGCGACGAACGCAGAGCGTAAGTGCGCAATTTTATAAACGCAAACAAACGCACGTTAATGCGGTTCTGCGCAGCTACCGTTCGCACACTCAAAACTAAAATTCTTCCATTTTGTCCATGACTGGGCTTCTAAACAGAAGCTGAAGGTGTAAAGCAACTTACTCGTAAAACAATCACACGTTCAAACTCCTTAACCACGGAGCCCCTTCTTCATAGTCATGTTCTGCACCATACAATACAGCAAGATGCTTTCCATACAGCCCCAAGAAGCATTGTAGTTGTTCTGGTGATATCAGCTTTCATATGATATCAAGCTCATTACAGGCATCCATGCTTGTCTTTATTTGGACAAGAAGTTCTTTCTGCTGCTACAACTACAATATCACTACTAGTTCCATTTTTTTTTCAACCCAACTTTCAACAAAGCACCTGATAGCCATTTGAAACAATGGGTATTACCCATTAGTTATCATGCTGGCTTATCAACATAATGCAACAATGCGGTTAATATTTGTCTGATGCATTCCTGTTTCTTGACGTTCATATTAAGACCCCTCACACACCAAGAAAATCTTTGAAGGCCACGCCTTGCGTGATGTAACCTACACAAAATCTACTGGGGTTGAAAGGCAAAAGCAAACGCCAAGCATCGTGGCCTGCACCAGGCACCAAAAAACAGAATGTTTACCCAATTGTTGTCTCTGACTTCATCACTGCTGCTGCAATGGTCCATTACAAGTAGAGCATAGTTGCAGTAATAATTTTGTCTTTTTTTTGACCCACTTGAAATTTGGAAATTACATAGGTATTTGAATAGAATAACTTTTAAAATCACATTGATACAAGTGAATAAATAAATTTGAATAGTTTTTAATGATGACTATCAGAACGTATACATTCTCAGAAGTGCTTTGTGTTAGCATTGAACGTCGCTCACAAATAAGTTAGAAACCTTATACAAACAGATTTATGTATAAGAATTGCATTCGTGATCCACACCCTCATCCCCCCGACTTACCTAAAAAAATTGAGATTTTTATTCATCTGAACCGTTAGCTTTAGTAATCCCATGTACCTAATCTTACGTGAAAATCGTTCGCATAGTAAATTAGCATTTTGTCATTTTCTGTCCTTAAACGGACAGAAATTAACAGTACAGTGGCCTATGGGGCCGTGGGAAAAATGCAATTGATCATAACACAAAATGCAAGATAGGGATCAACGCAAATTTTTTGTGAATCCTTTTCTCAAGGCTATCTAGTGAAAAATGAATAACACAGAGGGTGCTGAAATCACAAAATGCACCTTTAATTTTAAGATGCAAGAAGAAACTGGAGTACCCAGAGATAACCTGCTGGATTGAGTACATCAAGAAACCAAATTTACAATAAAGCCTGGATTAACACGCCCTACCCGGGGAATTGAACTCTAGACCTCATTGAATGAAAGGCGATCGTGACGATACACTATGCCTACCCGTTCACTCCATTTGGATGCACTAAGCAGGGGTGGCCAACCTTTTTTGACACAAGGGCCACATGGTTGAATCCACAACTATTACGGGCCGCATGCCAAGTAATCGGAGGGGAGTTTCAATTTTGGTTTATGGCATGCTTTTTTAGAGTCGGGAAGTAACCCCATACTAACTTTGCCAAAAAGAGACCCATAGCTATACAAGCAAGGATTTTTACCCATTTTTCCCGATAACTATTAGCCTTTTGAACAATTTTGGAAAATGTTGGCTTCAGTTTGAAAAAATTTGGACTATTTTCAACATTTTAGAAAATTTTGGGTTCAGGTTTTGATGAATGGACCATTTTTCATTAATGTCAATTAAAATTTCCGATGAGGCAAAGTCGAATTCATATTTTCAAAAATCTATTCGATAGCATGTTGCTGGGAAGTACGGTCGCGGCCACATGAGAGCTCTCAGCGGGTCGCAAATGGCCTGCGGGCCTCAGGTTGGACACCCCTGCACTAGCACTATCACTAGGCATGTAATATGCCCATTATTTCTCTAATTGACGAGTCATTTAATGAAAGTACGTGTACCTGGGTTCTCATCCAGGAAATAATTGCCATCTTAAAGAATCGTCGGTACTAGCACCGTCTGGTATTCCACTGTACCGGGGCTTCCTCACTTAAAAGGAAACAGTAAGGATTGCAATAAAACAGTGGTGTCATCCATCGGTAACATTTGCTACGTCTTCGCTTAGGAATTGTGATATGTGTTGAAAGAAACCCTACAACGAATATATTATACAATCTACTTTAAAAAATAAGTATGGAGCACATATTAGTTTTTCATTTAAAACGGAATTATATTAACCGTAACACTGAATTAAAACCATCTAGTCTGACCATGCACTATTAAATTACGCGCTACTTTAAATATGTTTATGTGAGCGGCCGCCCATTTTCTGTCGTAATAATGCCTGGATCAATTAACACCTTATGAAAGCATCACATGTGAAGGTGTATGATGTTACTGTGCCGTCCGTATCGCATAAAACAATCCCATATAACTAGCACGAACTTCAAATAGTGCACGGTCAGACAAATGTTTTTACTTCCTTTTTGTTTTTTTATATTTTTTACACGAAACCACTCGATGATAGTGTCTAACTAATTAATTTTTATAGCATATATTGAATCAGTTATTCCTATACAGTTCTCTTTTTAGCCCATTCTGCATAAATTTTTATGTAGGGCCTGTGGTCTTGAACCGCCACCCAAAAAAGGTGGTGCTGTACATTTTTCCAATTCGACTTGACTTAATTGATGATCATCTCTGCCAACATGAGGTAGTGCGTATGCTTTTTGGTCTCATTTTAAGCTAAATAAATGCACTCTCAGCCCTGTAATGGGGAATACTCTAGCTTTATGATTACACTGTTACTAAAAACCTTCATGATGGGCAGGTGGTGGAGGCGGGAACGATGCGGGGAAGCGGTACCCCAAACTCTATGAAGTTACATTTTTCATGTGTATTATCTGAATTTAACTTCCTTCTGCACAGACTAATTGGATTTATGTTCTATTCAGCACTAATTATGTAATTGAATATGGCCACATAATAATTAAGTAATATGACAAACCATTTATAATTAACAAGCATTTAATTAGTTTCTTCCAAAACAAGTTCACGCATAATCTATGTATTATAATGCCAACAATACTGTGTCAGTGGTCTTGCCTATTGTTATAAACTTAGTAAGTGTCTAATGATTGCACATCTGTTTGCTTACCCTTATGCCAAATGGAATTTGGGCCCAAGGCACGATTGCCTGAATTAGGTCATGACCTTCAATTTTGGTCCCATGAGTCATTGACTTAGAACTTCTACATGTATGGCATGATGTAGGGCCTATTTATCAGCTGATGATGAATCAAGGTATTTTGAGCAGATGACTTTCCCTCCTTGTGTAGTGCGTTTCAATTGTACTACTACTATTGCAAATTTAAAAGCGACCTGTTGTAGTTCAGGGACTAATGAAATAGTTTAACACTTCTAGCTGTTTGAATGCATTAATACTCAAATGATGGATCCTGTGAAGTACCCATGCACCACTTTTGGCAAAACTTTTCTCAGGAAGGATAGTGCTTCAGAAACATTTTTGGACACAATGAAGGATTCTGTTCAAGTGTTAAATGTGCACAGAAATTCACAAAAAGATAACCTTCAAGACAATGTAAAAGCCAAACACAAAGACAATCCAAAGTTTATTGTCATGTTTGCGCCCAAGTCCTTTTCCGAAGATGAAGCTGGATCTACATATGTCCATGGGAGCACGGCACTGAGTTCCTGTCCAAGCTTAAGTGTAAACATTGCATAAAGTTTTCTTCAGAAGGCACCCTACAGAAGCATGTCAACTTCATTCATTTCAGCAACGGTTTACACAAATGTGATTGTGGGAAAGCATGTACTGGCAAAGAAAACTTAAACGAACAAATCTACTTTCGTAGCCCCAAAATGTAGCAACATCCTTTGCTCCAAAAACCAGAGGAAGATGTCAAAGTCAGCTGGAATGTGCTTGTGGTGGAAAACAAGTTTACAAGGAAATATTTGCTGAAACGTCACAGTTTAACTCCAATGATACAAAAAGCACACACCTGTGTGCACTGTGGAAAATCCTGGAGCAGAACTTACACTGAGAGCACACAGTTGTGGACAAAACAAAGAAGAGACAAACAAGAAACAACGGCCATTAACTGTAGCAGAGAGAGTCTATAAATGCCGCAAAAAGAAGAAACTAACAGAAACAATCACTGAAAATATCAGCTCAAGTCCCAAAACTAAAGCTGGCATTGTTACACTTATGACTGGTTCTCCACGAACACGGAAACAGCTTGAGTCAACAGGGCTACTTATGTCACAAGAAAAACAAGACCGATTTGACTTATTGGATGCAATTGCAAAAGACCAATGTTCATTTAGTGCAGCTATTAAAAAGAAGAGAAACAAGGGTGCAACAACATTGCGACAGAAGACTGCAGCTATGTGTATAGGACCGAACATTCAAAAAAGCAAAATAGTAGTCAAAGCAGCAAAACTTCTGAATTTTGACAAGAAGACAGTTTCAAAATTAAGGAAACACCAAGTTAGAGAGAGAATTATGACAGGAGAAGAATCCGCCTTCCTTGATATTGTCAGGAAATCGCGTGGTGAAAAAATCCCTGACCAGTGGAAGAAAGCTATAAGTCAGTTCTGGGAAACTGAAGCTAGCCACCCTACAACTGATTCAAATCGTGGTGAAGTAAAACAGAAAATAGCTCCCAATCAGTTCTTATCTCATCGCCGCCACATAATGAGCAAGACCTACCGTGAAGCCTTTGTTGATTTTCAAAAAGCTCATCCAGATATGAAAATTAGTGAAGCCACATTTCGAAGATGTAAACCATTCTATGTGAAACCTGCCACAGCACGAGATTTCCAACAGTGTTGCTGTCAAAAGTGCACTACTGTTAAAAAGGCCTTTCGTGCAATGCACAACTTTAAACAAAGCCACAAATGTGCTCACTTATACCCAGATTTGAACTCAATGATCGAGGCAACCCTGTGTCCAAAATCAGATCAGGACAAATTTCACAAACTTAAATGCATAAAACAAGAATGTGATGCATGTGGAATTAAGAAATTGAACTTCTGTGAAAAAGAAATCTCTACTTCCGAAGCAACATGTGTAACTTGGTATTGCTTTGAACAAAAAACAAGACTTACAAAACATGGTAAAGAATCAAAATACTTAGACATTGTCAAAAAAGAAAACACCACCAATTAAGCTGCTGGACCACTTGAAGGAATCCCTGAAAGATTATCCTTATCACTTATTTGTAGCACAGTGGCAACGCACTCAGTGGAAAAATTTGGTTGAAAATCTGCCTAAAGATCACCTAATTCTGGAAATGGACTTTTCTGAAAATTTGACAGTCATTTGCCAAGAGGAGGCACAATCCATGCACTGGAATCCTCCACAGGTAGCCATCCACTCGTGTGTATTATTGAGACCATCGGTGGAAACTGACGATAGCTCGGACAGTCATGTGAAAGAGCACTGGCTAATGATATCAGACGATTTAACACACGACTTTGAATTTGTTCACTACACAAAAACAGAAGTGATTGTGCCTGAGTTAGCCTCAATGGGATGCAATTTCACTACCATACACCAGAGAACGGATGGCTGCGCAGGCCAATACAAATCAAAGAATGCATTTGGTGATGTTAGCTGCAGTGAGCAATTCTTTAATGCCAGTCTTATTGCCAATTATAGCGCTTCAGGACATGGCAAAGGTGAAGTGGATGCTGCTGCTGGGTTTTTGAAGTCTTCTGCTCGTCGTGCTATTGTACGCAACACAGATGTTGTGATAAGAAGTGCTGAAGACCTCTACAACTTTGCATCCGAGCATCTTAGTGGGGATCCACATGGCCAGCTTCACAAAAGACGTTTCTTCTACATCCGAAATGGCGATATTGATCGGCAGCGTGAGCGTCCTGCTTGTTCTACAATTGTTGGGACTAGGAAACTTCATTGTGTGGCTTCACGGGGGGCACCAGGCAGTATCAAAACAAGAGAATTGACATGCTACTGCATAAACTGTTTACTTGGAAACTATGTAGACTGTGAAAATAAGGATTATGTTCAAAATTTTAAAGTAGTGAAATTTTCTGACATCCCCGGAGAAGAGTCAACCAAGTCTAGTGGTTCCGAATCTGACAGCAGTGGTTCTGAATCTGACAGGGATGAAACGGTTACCGCAACATCAGATGCTGAGACTTTAAATATTAGTGCCCTTCTTTGCAAAGACTCAGTGGTGGCTATAAGACCAAGTGCAGATTCTTTTTATGATTTTTTTCTGTTCCACATTACTTCAGAAGGTGTTGTGACGATAGAGGAACTGCTGAGGATGATGAGTTTGGTCTCAGTAATCCAAGGGGAACGAAGTATATCGGATATTACTTTTTTTATGAAGCAGTGACTGCGTCAGGGAGAGCCAAATACAAGGCAAAGAGTGAAACAAAGGCAGTTATTCCCAAGGACTGTGTATTGCATGCTTTGGAATTCAACTTGTTCAGAGAGGTGCCCACTTTATTCTGACCAACGATGACTACCTAGACATTATGTGTTCATTGCCATGTAATGACATTGTATGAACCATCCATTTCAGGACAAGTATTGGTCCAGGTATGCACTTACTATGTGTTACGTTTTCAATTGGAATTGATATTGAAATATTACCATTTCAGTAAATTATATTCATACATGGAGTGCATGATAAGGGAGAAAATGGAACTTCAATGACTTCTCCAGGTGGTATTGATATTTTTCACTCATTTTAATACACGAAGTTATTAAATGTTTGCTTTCGTGTATGTTATTTGTGAAAATGCATAACCCCACACAGTTATACATTTTCTAGAAGGAAATTTGATGAGGAAATTCAATCTGAAGAGAAATAAATGTAGGGGCAATGGGGGGCGAGATATGGCTCTTACAAGAAGAACAATATTTTTGTGATCCTTGAAAGTAAAATGTTTTCAACCATAAAATGCTTCTACTTTCACCCTACCCAATTTTAGGAATATTTGAAATTCCTCATGAAATTTCCTTTTAGAAAATGTATACTTTTGTATAGGTATGGTGAATACTTCTGATGTTATGCTAACATGAAGCACGATAGATGCGATTTTCTTAGAATCGCGCAATGTAACGCTATGGGTGGCGAGTTCAAGACGCATGGCCGTAGTCCTTTTTCCTTTTCAGAATCAGAAATTAAGCTTCCTTTTTTAAAGGGGCTTTTTTTTTAAAAAGGTTTTTTTGAATCCCCCCCCCCCTACTTACCTCAAAAATTGGAGATTTTTATATCATCTGAACTGTTGGCCTCAGTAATGCATGTGTACCAATCTTAGGTGCAAATTCGGTCGTATCTGTAAGAAATTTGCAATTTTGTAAACGAAGAAATTACAGCACAGTAGTCTATGGGATCTGTGGGAAAGACATAGGTCTCATAACACAAACGCGCAAGATCTGGATCAACTCAAATTTTGTGAATGAGCTTCCCCTCCAGGATATCAGTGAACCATGACAAACAGCAGGTGCTGGAATCACGAAATGCACCTTTAAATCACTACGTGTACACATCTACCGCCTTTTCCTTGTGTTACACGGGCTTGGAATTCGCGCGTACAAGCCTGTAACATTTACATACCTAACCATCACTGCTTTTTATTACTACTACTGCTACTTCTAATCTTATTGCTACTGCTATTGCTACAGCTCATACTGCTACTATTACTACTACTGCTACTACTACTACTACTAGCAACTGTAACAACTACTACTACTGGCAATGACTAAAATGGTTGCATTTGTAACCTCTGCCCAAGAAATGTTTGCTTTCAATGTTTTGGAACAAAAATGTCTTGAAAATGTGTTATACCAACATTTTTACACAAGCTGTCCTATGGGCCAATTTAGTGAACA
>JAMKCH010031082.1:0-18584 GCA_023653785.1 Ophioderma brevispina | reverse complement strand
ATAAAATCTTTTGCCAACTTTGGGTCCCTCTCTCATCTTTGTGCATCTCTCATGATCCCCATCCCGCATTCTCAACCACACTGAATTTGCTTTTACCCGCTTCACACACACGCCACATGGGTCCACCGTACCTTACTCACCTCCCTCTCCACCCCACGATCAAAAAGCACTTTTGTCTTTATCAATGTTTCCCTTCAACCCTTACTCTCAAAAGTGCGTCCTTAAAAAACCAAAAAAAAATAATATCCAGACTATACATCCCTTGTCCCTCCAATGTCTCATTAAAACCAAGTCACAGCATACCATCTCCCCCCAAAAAAAAAAAAAAAAAACTCATCTAAACCTTTGCACTTCGTGCTAGGTTACATAGCTTCATAATTCCTCAAAACCCTAGCCTATCCTATTCATTTTCCATTATGATCTGTCGCTAGTCGTTTTTAATGTATAGGTGACAGGCACACATGGCCACAAAATAAATTTTATATTATTCAGATATAAACTACTTCGATACAACTAACTGCTTATAGTGTGCGTGGCGCTGGTTTTAACCCCACTCCCGGGACAGGAATAAACAAAAAAAAAATAAATTTCGACCTGAAGCCATGGTTTAAGAGGGCATCAAAACTCATTGTATAGTCTTTACAACTCAGTTACTCCAAAAATCTGTTGTCAACCTAAGGATTGTCCTGGCTAAAACTAATTTCAACACCGTGGCCGGATGAACAGGGTAACAGTGGTAAGTCCAGCCCCCCTCAAATTCTTTTTTTGTTTTTTGGTGACCGGCGACTATGTACCCTTAAAAACTGAGAGAAAAGCTAGGATCTGGGTTGCAATCATGGTTGCTGCTATCAATATTAGGTATAAAATCTGTAGGAATATCAAAAAAATGGCAGCATTGATACTTTTTTTTGATCTGACAGACGTATTTTAACCGTATTCTTACAGGGAACACTGAGTGCAAAGTGCTCTTGACCCAGATTCCCAAGTGCATGCTATGTCTTCACGTCCAGTAGCTCGAATAATTTGGGGATAAGTACCCTAATTTTCGGGCCCTAATTCATGACTGATGCAGGTAGAATATTAATGACTTCAAGCAAATCTTCGCTTTAGACTGAGATGGTCCAATGATGAGAAAATGACGTTTTCAGTGCTCAGGTGGAGGATGTGTGCGGGAGTTCATAAGAGAGGAGGTGTGCGCCTGACTGGCTGCCTCTCCATCCACTGCTGTGTGACTTTTGTTTTAATAGTGGTTCTTGAGTTGTCTGTGTGCAGTCTTTAATTTTGTGTCGCGCTGAGGTGTGCGCCGATTTCATCAGGAACCTCCTGGACATGTTAGGTTTTTACTGACTTACTTCTCATGGTTTTCAATGAGAATATATTTGGATTCTTGTACATAAAAGTATATACTGTGCTTTTATACGACTGTCAACTCATCTGGGTAGTCCTGGGCAGTCCATCCATTACTGTAGCTGACTACTGTACGCTACTGGGGGGGGGGTGGTACTCAGATTTGGTTTAGTCATCAATGTCTGGACATTACTGCATGTTTCCTTTGTATGACAATTGACTTGTATTTTTCCATACAATGGACATTTTTTTAACTATTTTGCTTTTGGCTGGCCCTTTAAACCGTGGGCAGTTCCATTGGCAATATACACACTGATAATATGGAACTTATTCTACATATGTAATGTTTAATGTCCAAGTGCCTCATCGCATTAAGTTTCTTGCCACAAGGACCCAATATGGCAATGCTACTTCCACTTTTCAAATAGACATCCTGCTTTCTGGTGACATTAACCCAAATCCTGGGCCCAACACAGATGTACCCTATAATGATCAACATCCTGGCTAAATAAAAACCAAATACTTATGACAGAGATCAACTTCTTGCCCCAATCCACTAGTGTGTTACCAGCGTGTTGACAAATCCAACATCAATCACTAGGTTATCGCAACCCACCATCTTTTCAAGCACCTGGCTCCATTAAAACGCCCATCTCAGACGTACCACCGAGGAGTAAAAGGAGTCGACACAGAGTGCAAGTCACAACAAATTTCAGTACAAGAAACTGTTAAAGAACTCCTAAACACCCTGTGTTTCTTGTGAACGCGGTGTTGTGGTCACGGTCCCGTGCAATTAGTTGTGATATGTGTGATAAGTGGACTCATTCACGTTGCTCGGGGGTGGTTCTATATCTGATAAGTTTATGATCAACTAGTTGCTCAGAACCTAGCTTGTCTTTTTATTTGCAATAATGTTTAATGCAAAACTTTACCATTTAACAATGTCAGTGACTATAACGAGGCTATCCACAAAGACTCTATATATAAAGATCCTATTCAAGTGACCTTGTGTCTCAAGAAATCTATTTCTGTTACTAAAGGTAAAGGTCTTCATTATATGCATTTAACACAAGATCTCTCCTGCCAAAGATTTCTGAATTGCGTTCTCTAATATCTCGTTTCCCACCCGCTGCTGTTAGCAATATGCTGAGTCATGGCTGGACGAATCCGTACCAAGATAATGAAATCAATACGTCGGGGTACACAGTGCTTCGCCGTGATAGAAATCGCGAAGAGGCTCGTGTGTCTCTACGTCCATAACGATATTGCTTTTAACAACCGGTTGGACCTGCAAAGTGACATTTAGAAAATCTTTGGCTAGAGATTCTTCTACCTAAAACAAAGCCAAGTTTTTTTTGGTGTGGTATTATCGTCCTCCAGAGGACAATCACTTTCTTGTTCATTGGAAGAAACTATTTCAAATAAGTTCTCGACTGCGAAATGATCCTCATGGGTGATATCCCATATTGATTTTTTTAAAAAGATAGCTTACTTTTTAAGGACTATTTGCGTACCTTAAATCTATTGCCTTCGACAACTATTACCACAGCCCCTCGTATTACCGATACAACATCTACTTGCATTGATTATATTCTCACTAATAATCCTGAGACAATTTGTCAATCAAGGTCGATCAATATTGGTCTTATCGACCACTTCTTATACATTGCACCGTAAGTTGTCTCGGTCAAGTAGTCACCATAGAGTTAATAAATATCAATCCCTAAGATTACCGTGCAGAAACTCTTTTGTCAAATTGTCCCTTTATAAATTGGTCTTAATCTATGATGTCCAATGTTAATCAGGCATGGGATCTGTTCCAGACTGCATTTCTTCAGACCTCTTGATGAATTGCACCTTTCCAACAAATTAGGTTGAAGTCCAGACAGAACCTGGTGCATAACAATATTCTTGAGAGTATTAGGACAAGAGACCAACTTTTGAGTAACTTCAAGAAAGACCGCTCTAATGCTGATCTTTATAACAGTACTGTAAAATGAGAAATCAAATCCAAAGGGGATATTAAAGAGCCAAGGTGGGTATTTTTTTTTAGAACAATAGAAAGTTGATGACATAAAACACCAAAAAAACTTTTGGCACAATTAAAAACCCTTGGCTACAGTACGAAAACCAAAGAACAGTGCAAAGTCGTTCTGGATATTAATGGCGAGACATTGTTTTGATTCTACCAAGGTTGCTGACATATCAATACACTTTTTCCACAACGGTTGCTAGTAACCTTGTCAAAAAAATTCCTTCCCTACCTCACACCCAAAATGAATTGGCACTGACTCACAAAAATTTGCGCAGTTTTTATTCTGATAAGGGTATCACGGGTGGTACTTTTCACGCTTTTCTGAGCTAGCGTTTCCTACTCAGAAATTATTTCCTTTTCTAAATCTACCTCTAGTAACAAAAAAAAAGAAAATACCGCACAAAAAGAAAGCGGGAAAACCGAAATGGTGAACACACTGACGTGGCCTGAGCTGTACGACTCGCACTACTTATTCATTCATTCATTCATGTCAAGCATAATGGCACGTACCAGCAATCATTTTACTTTCCATCACATGTCATTACAGTACTCTAAGAGTCACTGAAAAAACATTGTCAGTCATATATAACGACTCGGGAATGGCAGACAAATTTGGAAATCGGATCCCGACGAGACGCAAACTACTCCGCTAATCTCCAAAAGGACACAAAATTACAAGCCAAGCGATTTGGAAATGACTAAATTTGAGAGGACTAAGGCTGCAAATACCTATTGCGTGCATTATCGGAGTTCCAGCGCCCGTGCTTCGAGATCAGAGTAAAGGCGCTTCGCCTGGCAGGCTGCCGTTGCACACCTGAACGAAGCTATGAAGTCCGTACGTAGATACGTCTGCCTACCCGCCGAAGGGCTGAACAGAATATTTCACGAGTTTCTATGAATAACTGAGGAGCATGTTGGTGGGAACTAAACCTTTCTTAGATGCGGTAAACCTGCGTAGGACTGGCAAGTCAGAACTGGGTGGGTCTCCAAGAGCTTTGAAATATGCCTCCGCGATTGCACCGGGCCACAGTCCGAATCTGGCAATCTAGCTAAAGTAATAACAGAACCTTTCCTGAACTGGTCGTTCTTGGCTCTGAGAAGGCTAATGTCCTGCGAGTCCCAGAAAAACGAACAATCCTTGCGTCGTATGCCCTTCAAATCATCGAAGCGGAGAAAGCCGCGTAGGAGATGAATGCAATGAACAGAATTCTTAATTCTCAAGACTGGAAGAACCATTGATTTTGTCAGGAACCGCTGCCCGTAATTTCCTTAATCCTCGCCTTATCGTTCCTTGGGCTTAGCCGGAGCAGCTGTTAAACGCTTAAACCCTTGTAGAGCGGTTTTTACCAGAGAACTGCCCGAAGGGGTTGGAAGACCCACCACGAATGCATCCAGCTGATAGAAGAGACTGCAGCATCGGCGGCGGATTTAGAACCAGCCCTCGCGAGGTCTGACAAATAAGCGCGATAGACAATGGAGACACGGGAAAGACGGATAAGTTCGAACTAGTTGCCCAAGCAGACCACCTATTCCATGCGCTTGTAAGAACGAACGGTATGGGGAAGCAGCCCTGGAGATGTAGCAGCCCTTGGGAGGTTGTGGACGAGCACAAATGTTTAAGATGCGTACTACCAGTGAATCGACAAAACTCCTCCAGAACTCTGTAAAATAATAAAAAACAAACTGAAAACCAGCAATCTATATCGGGAACACCAGGCGCATTACACAGAAAAGCGCTAAAGCACAAACGCTCAACAATCGGCCGAACAAAGGCAAATTTTTTTTTTGTTTTTTTTTTTTTTATACAAAAGGCAAAAAACAGACATATTTTTGCTTTATTAATATTATAATTATAAATATTTCTTATTATTATTACTACCTGACAACCCGCGAAAAAACGGGAGGGCGGGATGGGGAAACGAGGTGGGGTAAAGCTCAAACCGAGAATGGACACAAATGTGAATAGGCCCGCAATGCGAGCAAGGACAAAGCGAATAACTGGCAACTGTGCTCATGGAGCACGCACTGCTCAATGAGCAAACCATCCGTTCGATACCGAAAGAAAATGGCACTTTCTGACTACGTTCCTACGTCAGAAAATTATTCTTTTCTATCACCTCTGTAAAAAAAAAAAAGAAATACGCACAAAAAGAAAGCGGGAAAACAGAAATGGTGAACAAACTGACGTGGCCTAGCTGTACGACCTCGCACTACGCGAAACGCCAAAGAAAGGCTTAAAATGTGTGAAAACAAACGGAATTCAAATCTAAATAATTTTTTTTCGCATTCGCTTCAAGTTTTCGGTAAGGAACTTTAGAAAAAGAGCAAAATGGCACCTGAAAACGGGCGAACTGCTTAAGGAATAGCGCGGCGAATAAAAATGAAATGAAAAAACAGAAGTAACAAATGTGATAAACAAAACAGAAACTTGTTCAAATTAACAATACCCAACTAACGCCAAGAAACGCGACGTCATAGCAAAGTAGCGTTTTGGTTATATTATATTTTAATTTCATTTATTAGATTTTATTTTGCGCTATCAAATCGGCGAAAAGGCAATAATCACTGGTCAACAACCGACTAAATCTAGCAATGCTAAAAATGGTGTCAACAAATAGACACAGACTGCAAATCAGTTCATTAATACGTCCTCAAACAGACGGAAAATCAAGCGTTCATAACTCGTCCACATAGACGCATAAATATCCAATTCAGAAATTTGAAGAGCATCTCTGGACTATATCTGCAAGTTAAACACAGAGGGGGCAGTAACCCCAAATCTGAACTGCAAAAACCCCTGCTACCGATTCTGATGGGTATTCTGAAATCAACGCAAAGCTAAGTCCAAAAACTACGGGTCTGTACAAAACACAGAACGGTCACCCAAAGATGGAGGGGAAAAAGCTTTCCAATAAACGCCAATCATGCACATGCTTATCAAAATGAATCCATCTGGGCAATAAAGGGACAGAAAAAAGCAGAAGGCCATTTCGGGATTACCACGTACCGACAGCTTTTGACGCTGACAGCGCTTGATTATTTTGTTTTTGAGGATCATGTATACCGGTGGGCAATACGTAATTGTTCTAGAACTCCAATTTTGACAAAATGCATCTACGCCTGATACCGATTTTGCACCAAATCGGGCATTAAAAAACAGAAATTTTGAATTGGTGCGGTGAAGCAAATCTAATCCACGGATGTGGCCCCACCCGGAGTCCAACAAGCAAACGACCTCGGAATCGAGTGACCAATCGTCGAAATCAAGGAATTTGCCTAATTTTTCAGGATACGATTCTCATTTCTGGGCAACCATTCCGGGACAATACGATGCTTGTTTTCTACAGAGTGAAAAAATAGAAAGCGTAATTTGATGCAAATCGTGTTTAACGCACCGTACCTAATGATTTTGGGAACGTTAGAATTGTCGAAAACCCTTGATTTTTTGGTTGGCCAAAACACAACAAAGACTCCAACAACGATCTATATATTGCGGTAAGTTCACGCCAAGTTGACGCGTAAACGTTCTGAAGGACTCCAAACGCCATGATTTTAAGATCCTACGGCCTTGCACAAAGCGCCGTATCCGGTTGCGCTAGCGTGTGTGGGAACATACTTGAACGGAGGGCGCAAGGCGGAATTTGAACGGGAAACCTTGTAGGCGTAAATATTTTCGACCCAAAAATCAAGCTCCAAACTGATGAATCTGGAATACAAATGGTATCCGTCCAGGAAGCTCTGGATTCAATTGCACGATACGAAGCGCGAGACATTAACTGGAAATAGGTCCTAGGGCGAGAGACATGGACTGAGCTGACCCGTGACACAAGCTAATAACTTTACCGGCCACGCGCTTTGCGTAGAAAAGAACGAATGTGAAAAATAATATCCAACAATTTAGATTTTTTGAATCGGGAACCGAAAACGTAGATGTTACAGAATTGATCAAAGACCCAAATAATCGGATTTCGGTGATGGACTCCAACGCCATTTTTTGTGACTAGGCACGAAACCGCTACGCACGATAATATCCGAAACAGTGGATAAATTAGAGCATGCTGACTCAAGAGATCTTCGAGATAATAAGCCCGTCGTCAATAGACATGAAAGCAAGGATACCGCGTGATCGCCAAGAATAAACTAAAGGCCTGGTGAGTTTGGTAAACCAGATAAGAAGCGCTGCTGCTACCAAAAGGCAAACTTTGAAAACATAGAATCTAAGATTAACTGAATCGCGATGGGTCCGGAAAAACCTAAATATTGCCTGATGCCAGGGAGAAATGTCAACATGATGGTATCCAGATTCTAGGTCGAAAGAAATAATTGTAACTGATCGAATCGCGACCGAGCTATGTGAGAGAGATCCTCATATTTGAACTTTGCGATGAATAACATTTTATTTGTTGGCGCAGATCCCAACGAGCGCACTTCTTACCACAAGCAACTGTTAACGGATTACAACAATGGGGTATGTGATTGACCTGAACGACAAATTTGTTCTAACTATACATCCGCAATGGCAGATTCAACAAAATCGGGGTGATCTATACTGGATCTGTTATTTTTAGCATAAATGGAGGTGGGGGGAAATCCAACGGTATCTTATATCCAGATTCAATAACATCGATAACAAATGCACTGGGCTTTCAAATCGTGCTCACAAAATTATGAAAGGCTTTAATTTACCTTTTACTCCCGGTGGCGCCGAAATATCCTCCGAAAAACCCCAAATCCCTAGGCGGATGGTCCGGGGTTGGAAACTCCTGGAATTGGTGGCTGACGAACTGGGCTGTCTGAATGCACGGAGGGAAGGGCAATTGGATCGGACCGTGGCCGGCGATAACCACATTGGAAACAAACTCTGTTGTCGACGCGAAAAGGCGAGGTTGCTGGAAGCGACGAAAATTACGCTGAGCAGGAGTAGGATACGAACAGAACGAGCAGAACTAGCTCTGTTGGTTCCTCTCTTTGCATATTGGCTTTCTTGTTGGCCGCCGATTTCTCGGCCTTTCTAAGCGCTTTTCACGTCGGAATTCTCGGCAAGATTATCCGTACATACTCTTTGACGGTAGCCCAACCGAGAGGAGAACGGTCGGCGAGCTTATTAATTTCTGGGCGCAGTCTAGTAAACCAAAGCTTCTTGCAGAGGATTCTTTCGTCGCTCGACGTTTAACTGATCCCAAAGAAGTAAAGCTGACTCTATGAGACCGGTACTTTAATAGAGTGCTCAAGCTGCTCGCGGTTACCCTCACTCTTTAACTGAGTTGACACTGTAGGCTGCTTGGTTTGGGCCTCGACTTTAAACTGTAGAGACTTAATAGCTAATAAAATCTCTTGATTTCCCGGGGCTCGGATGCTCGTCAACACTCATGATAAACTACGACGAGAAGTTGTATCCAGAACACAAAAAGCGAGGAGAGCCGTGTGAAGGTACGTCAACGAGGTGTAAAGCTCAACGAGAATGGACACAAATTGAATAGGCCCGCATGCGAGTAAGGACAAAAGCGAAATACGCAACTGTGCTTAATGGAGCACGACACTGCTCAATAGAGCAAACATCGTTCGATACCGAAAGAACTGGCACTTCGTCTCTGTTCCTCATTTGTCTAATTCTGATTGTGTAAACTGCAGCCTAATAAGAGTACTGGCTTGGACAATTCCAGCAAAATTCTCGGGAGGGTCTTCTGTTTTAAGACCCTATACCTTCATATTAATTTATCATTAACACCAATGATGTACCTGATGACCTAAGTGTGCCCGTGTCACCCCACTTTTTAAAAAAGGAAGTAGACTAGTGGGAAATTATAGCCTACAGCAGTACTCCGTTGTTTCTAAAATTCTTGAAAAATCGTGTACATCAGCTTGACACTTACTTAACTGAAATCAACGCCTGTATTCGCACCAATCTGTTTTAGAGGTAGTTTTTCTACCGATACATGTCTCATTCATCTTACCGATCATGTGCGTACACAATTTCTCAGGGTAACCTACACGGGTTGGTGAATTGTTGGTTCTACAAAAAGCCTTTGACACGGTCAATCATGTATTCTTGTGGCAATAACTTCATGCTATGGGCACGATCGCTAGATTGGTTCAAGTTCCCTTACCTAAGTGCTAGACAGCAGATTGTCTGTGTGTATAAAACCACTCGCAGCTATGTCAATCACATGCGGTGTGCCTCAAGGCATTTTTTGGGGCCACTTCTATTTCTCTGCTATGTCAACGATATGCCAATCAGCGTTGACTGTAAGCTTGACACTCTATGCAGATTATAGCGCATTGATGGTTTAATGGCAAAGCTCCCAAAGAATTGCTGCTAAACTCAGCATGGAGTTAGAGTCGTGTCAGCATGGCTCATTGACAACAAGTTGTCTTTTCACTTGGGTAGACTGAGGCCATTCTTTTTGGATCAAACAGGAAATTAAAGAAGAAAAATGAATTTAATGTTACGTGCAATAACAAACCTATTAAATCTGCAAAATCTGTCAATATTTGGGGATTCACATTGACAGTGGTCTGTCAGGGGAGCTGTTGCAAATATTGTAAAATTAAAAGAGTCGGGGGGGGCAAGACTCAGGTTTCTTTCAGACAATCCCAATTCTTTGATCAAACATCGCAAAACTTTAGTTTCAGCTTTGATTCAGTGGCTATTTTGATTATTGTTGTTTCATCCTGGTTTTCAGGCCTTTCTAAAAACGCCAGAACAACTACAGGTCATGCAACTAATATTGTCCAGATTTTACTGGTCTGGATTCAAAACACATGTTGGCCAGGATGAACCGATAAATTAGGGCTTTCTAAATTTTGAGGATAGGGTCATGCAATTGAAGCTTACCCATGTCTTCAAAATTTATAATAACATCTCGTCACGTCTCGCAGTGATCTTTTTATAAAAGTCTCAAAAGCATCGATAAATAATACCATGGATAGCCACCTTAATTGTGGTTCCTAGGGTTCGAGGCAGTTTGGCAGCAAAACTTTCCAATTCCACTGCAATCAAGGCCTGGAACTCCCTTCCAAGCACTATTAAATCGATCAACAACTACCCCATTTCAAAAAGAAGTTAATCTCATCTTTCCATGAAAAGATCCGAAGAAGGAGGTAGCGCCATTCCTTGAAATGCTAGTGGTGTATCTCTTTTGCTTTGTTTTCTGTTGTCCTTTTGTAAGGAGCCCAATGGAATTAAGCTCGTGTGGCTTTTGGGCTATCCTTGTTCTCATCAACATTCTTCTGTTATTGTTCCTTTTTATATCTTTTTAATTGTTTAATATATTATGTATTTTATATGTTATTTTAGTGAAATTTAATGTGCATATGTTTGATATGACTATAAATTATGATGTGATGATATGATGATCTCGCCAACACAAGGGAAGAGGGCGGACAGCCGTGGCGATAGAAGTGGTGGGAGGAGAAATTCCTGGGGATCAGTGTAGGGGATGGTGGTGGCGACGGGTATGGATAAGGGTATGGGGGCACTTGAGAGTGATGGGTGAAAGGGGATAATGGGGCTTGGCGGTGGGACAAGCGGGGTTATATTGTGGGTGTGAGGAGGGGAAAGTTATATGAGTGAAGTTGAAGCATGATTAATGTCAGGAGGGGTCGGGTTAATAATATGTGTAGATTGCATGAGCGGTATGGTAGGCGGTAGGTGAAGGGGAAGGATAGGGACCTGGGTGGGTTAGAGGGTTGGAGGTTGACAAGGCGGTGGTTCGTTGGTGAATGAGGCACAGGTGAGAGGTGGGATAGGTTAGACATGGTCGGGCAGTGGGGATGGGTTGAGGGAGGGTGGATGGGGGGGAGGTCGGAGGTTTGTGGTAGTTTTGGAAGGGTAGTAGGCCATGAAGCAGGAAGGACTGGGGGTTAGGGTAACTACACCGGTATGGTGATGTTGGATCTATAAAAAGCCTTTGACTCGGTCAATCATGGATATCTTGTGCATTAAACTTCATGCTATGGGCATGTCGAATCGATAGATTGGTTCAAGTCTTACCTAAGTGATAGACAGCAGATTGTCTGTGTGAATAAAACCAACTCCAAGCTATGTCAATACCATGCGGTGTGCCTCAAGGCAGTGTTTTGGGGCCACTTCTATTTCTCTGCTATGTCAACGATATGCCAATCAGCGTTGACTGTAAGCTTTTACTCTATGCAGATGATAGCGCATTGATTGTTGATGACAAGATCCCAATAGCAATGCTGCTATAACTCAGCATGGAGTTAGAGTCGTGTCAGCATGGCTCATTGACAACAAGTTGTCTTTTCACTTGGGTAAGACTGAGGCCATTCTTTTTGGATCAAACAGGAAATTAAAGAAGAAAAATGAATTTAATGTTACGTGCAATAACAAACCTATTAAATCTGCAAATCTGTCAATATTTGGGGATCACATTGGACAGTGTCTGTCAGGGGAAGCTGTTGCAAATATTGTAATTAAAGAGCCGGGGCAAGACTCAGGTTTCTTTACACACAATCCAGAATTCTGATCAAAAACATCGCAAAACTTTAGTTTCAGCTTTGATTCAGTGGCTATTTTGATTATTGTTGTTCATCCTGGTTTGCAGGCCTTTCTAAAAAAACTCCAGAACAACTACGGTCATGCAACAAGAAGATGTCAGATTTGTACTTGGTCTAGACTCAAGAACACGTGTTGGCCAGGATGAACCGATAAATTAGGGCTTCTAAATTTTGAGGATAGGGTCATGCAATTGAAGCTTAACCATGTCTTCAAAATTTATAATAACATCTCACCAAGGTATCTGAGGATATTTTTATTAAAAGCTTAGAAAGGCATCGATATAATACCAGGGATAGTATCCTGAATTTTGTGGTTCCTAGGGTTCGAGGGCAGTTTGGCAGCAAAACTTTCCAATCACTGCAATCAAGGCATGGAAATCCCTTCCAGGCACTATTAAATCGCTCAACACCTTTGCCCATTTCTAAAAAAAGAAGTTAAATCTCATCTTGCCATGAATACAAGATCGAGAGAAGGAGGGAGCGCCATTCCTTGAAATGCTAGTGGTGTATCTCTTTTGCTTGTTTTCTGTTTGTCCTTTTGTAGGCTCCCAATGGAAATAAGCTATTGTGGCGTTTGGGCTACCTTTGTCTCATCAACATGCTTTCTGTTATTGTCCTTTTAATTTTTTAATTGGTTAATATAGTATTTATATTGTATTTTATGTGAATGTAATGTGCATATGTTGATATGACTGAATAAATATGATGAGATGATATGATGATCTCGCCCATTTTGTACAGGAAGATAGGACATGCATTTAGGTTTTGTGAAACATGTTTTTTTGGAGTCTAACTTAGTGCTGTGAGCCATGGACGCGAGTTCTCATCTCTGCTGCTCTGATAAGGCAAATGTACTTCACAGCATACACAAATCACATGCTTTTAGCTGTTTTTTTTAATGAAAATTACAATTGGTGTACTTTTCACAGGGGTCACAGGTAAGTTTTCTTGTGAGATTAGCACACGAATGAATTGACATTAATATGTAGTACACATTGGAGGTTGAAAACATGTTGCGCTGTCACAGGGTGAATGCTTCCTGAGTGTATCTAGGGCCTGCCTTGGCCGGGCTAGTCCCTAGACTCTCACAATGTTGGAAATAGTTCCCTAATTAATGTCCTCCCTACGAATTTATCAGCCTTGACGGAATATACATGACACTTGTTGCAGACTTCGTAGGGAAAGGGACATAATTATGGAAACACCTTGCCCACAATGTTTGTTGCAAATGTCAAGTCATAATTAAACTGGAAGATTCGATTTGAGCATTGCCTTAGCTAGGTAAATCAAGTGTAAAAAACATATTAAAAAACTAACTCGACTTTAGTATACTGATTACATGTGGTGGGGTGGCTAGCCAGTCCAAATTTGCCACAAATGGCCAGTCAGTGCCAGTTCTTGAGTTTAAAGTCTCTCACTTGGCAAGTTTGACCTTATACTTTTTTACAGAATAGACCAATGGCTAATCTTCCACCAAACTTCTATGCTACTCTCCGCATAAAGATTCACAGCAAGGTTAAGAAGAATTCTTTTGGCAAAGGATGTTGGGAGTGGATGGAGGTCAAGCGGCAAGAGATGGGCGAATGGCAGCTTTCATTTTTCAATCGAGATCTCCTCCCATGGATTTCAATGCTCACAGAGCCTTCATATGTGGCCCGTCAAAGAGTGCATTGACCTTCCATTTGGACATCTCTCACTGCTGCCACATGAATTTTTGCGTAAACCCTGACCATTTATCACATGAGGATTTACCGTCCAAGTGGATCGTAGATATGTTCGGCAGAAAGGTCATGCAACTGGCCATAAATTTGGTGGCTATACACTTAGCTCCTGTGTTTTTTAGTAATAGCAAGGTGAGTCTTCACTTAGCTGTTATCACTCAACTCCTCATTTAAGAGCGCCCAGGGTGCTTAAATATGACAAAAATCAGTGTTATTCAAGGAATTAGTTTGGCAATTATAAAAGTCACTTTGGGTCAGCTGACCTTGACACAGCAACGTTCATTATACGCAATCTGGCTGTCATAGGCACTGTACAACCGCTTCCTTCGCAAGAGGGCGCCGGTCGATTTCTGAAGGCATTTGTATGTGAACGAGAGCGGTAAATAAGCTTGTCTTTGTTCAATTGAGCACGGTGACCATGCAAGGTGATTTTGGAGGAAAGAGGGCACTCCGCAAGCTCGAGTTTTGATTAGTATTGAGTCTCTACGGGATTACTCAGCATGTGGAGCAGCCTGTGATCCCTATTCACCATTTGAGAGGCAGTCTCGAGTGCTTGGGATTTCGGTAGTAGTGGCGAACACGTGGTTTGTCGCTTCTCTATTGTGTTTGTGAAGCTGACCCCGAGTTTGTGCGTCATAGCTTCTTCCCCCCTCCTCTATCTGCAAGTGTTTGTTAACAACTGGCTTCATGCCTAGAGAATTTGAAAGTACCGTGAGCAAACTTTGGAAGATATTCAACACTGTCTGCTCACCATTGCAAACCAGGGAGTGTTTTTGCACATTGCATGGGTTTCCTTGTAACATTCTAAATTCCGGGATTCGAGAGCCAACTGATTTTCACAAGCTTTTTTCCTGCTTTCCATATTGTCCGTCGAGCTCTGCGAACTTTTCTCTGATTCTCGCGCCCTGCCATACTGTCAGCTTAGCCTGCTTTTGGCCTGATTGCGAAGTTTTTGCGTGTAGGGCAGACGGCTTTTAAGTTTTGGGTTGATTCCCAGTCGCGATATGGCTCCTGCTACAGCTCATTAAGGTGAACAGTGTCCAAAATGCTGCGTTTCCACTCCTTTCCCACAAGCATTGCAGAGAAAAGCCCTCAGACATTCTCCCGTCTCCCCGTCGGCGTCCGGTCGTGAACTTGTCAACAGCTAATGACTCTTTGCGTCCACCAAAAGCTCTCTGCCAACAGCATTCCTACCCCACCACTTTCTCTCCCCGAATGATCGCCTTGACATGGTTGTCAGTACAACCCTGGTGTCCTGGACAGGTAACATGCAGCCCTACAGATCTGGCCGAGTCTCCACGCTTACACAATTTGTTCTCGTGATTAAAAGCAATGACCTTTTTCATGGTGTCCATTTTCCTGCGACACATCCCCTTCTGTGTAGCGGGTGCGAATGGAGTTCTACGCCTGCTGTTCTCGCAGAGGGACATTGTACTGTCTGTCGCCTTCAGCAGGGATGGGGGTGGTCGCGGGAGTAACCTCCATTTTCAAGGGTGCTTTCACACGCTTCTTCCGCTGAGTTGCCATAAATCAGTTTCATTCACAGATCAAAGCCTGTCACCTACACGGTGATATATGGTTCTGAAGAATAGAGGGCATGAGCATAGGTTTGTTCATGATGTTGAAAATTCTCTGAGCCCGGCCCACGCTATCCTGGTGTTGTAGCAAATCCCACCACAGTACATCCCAGGCTAGACATTTGGCTCTGCTGCATTTCGACCTTTGCCCATGTGGTCACTTCGGAAATAGCTTAGGTTTAGCGGACACAAATGCGGAGGTGTTACATTTCAGTTGGATCACAGCACTCACATCCCACTTGCAATAGAGGTTGGAAGGCTCTCAAGTGACCCTTGCACTGGTGGTCTAAGCCTTTTCATGTTCAGTTTATCATCTTGGGGACAGCATTCACACATGTTGGAAGGTGTACTTCAGTATAACCGCTAACTTGCTCTTCTGATTTCTTTTGCAGTCCAGTTCTCTCTCTCAGACAGCTCTGAAACTTTTTGGCCTCATTTTAACCCTACAACTCCAAGACTGATTGATATTTTGACTCACCAAGTCGGAAGCCATTGTGGTGATTCTCCGCTATCACTGAGTTTGAAAGTTCTCTGAATTTCCTTATTCTTGGTGAGTCAGTCTTTTTACTGTGTAGATTGTCATGTCTGTCTGAGACTAGTGACTTTTGATGACTCTGAATTGAAATAAAATCATTGAGGTTTTGAAGGTCTAAGACTCTGTGGTAAACCAGCCTTTCTTCTTCTTTTGCACCCACCTTTCCCTTGCTCCCATCTTGTAACAAACTATGAAATGACTTTTTTTGGCGAGTCAACGGTAATGGAAGGCAACCTGCGTGTGATTTGTTTATAAAAATATTTGATTTCTCATTGTGATTGGCTTTTTTATGACTGCAAGCCATCCCCCAAATGCTGGAATCAATTGTGATTGGTAGTAAGGACCATTAGCACACTGCCCATGAAAGCCCTAGTTCGGGCATTGGTGCAATTGTGTTTGAGCAATAGGGGTGGGCTTCCCCTGGCCAATTGTTAGTTCATTGTTCTCACTTAAAGCGATAAAATGTCTTTGTCAATTCCCAACTTCATGTTTGTTGTCACCAGAGTCACGACGACACACATTGTTATTAAAAAATCTAAGAATATCTTTATTTCTTATATTTATTTTCTCTTCTTTCTATTTCTCATTTTTTATTTTGAAAAAGTGAACTTTACCCAAATTAATAATACACCATTACCCTGAATGAGAAAAAGAGCAACAATTATGTCAGGTCTAATATGTATTTTATCTTTTTTGAAACATTTAATAAATTTTATCAAATCCTGCACATCAAACATCAGGCAAACCAACAATCATAAATATGACACTCTTAAATGATCTCTAAGTGCACTTATACCGTGGCCTATCTACATAAGATCTCAGCTAATTTGCTTCCAATTTTCATGGTCCATAAAAAGTGCTTAAGAAAATCAATTCCTTCAAGTCACCATACCAACATGTTGTTTGGGACCAAACTAATAAAAACAGGAAAAAAGAAACAACTCTCATCCATGTAGAGTTCACACCAGTAAATAACAGGGAAACGGTAGGCCAGCCCCCACTTCAAATTCTTGTTTTTTGGTGACCGGCGACTAAGTGTAAAAACACTAAAAACTGAGAGAAAGGTGAGATCGGGGGTTCCAAATCATGGTTGCTATCAATATTAGTATAAAATTATGGTAGGGTATCAAAAAAATGGCAGCATTGATACTGTTATTTTGATCTGACAGACGTTCTTGTAACCGTATTCTTACAGGGAACACTGAGTGAAAAAGTGCCTGACCTCCAGGATCCACAGTGCATGCTTCTTCACGGTCCAGTAGCTCGAAAAATTTGGGGGATAAGGTACCCTAATTCATGACTGATCAGGTAGGAAAATATGATGATCTTAAAGCAGAAAATTAGCTTGAGATCTGAGATGTTCCCAATGAGGAGAAAATTGATGTTTTTCATCTCGCCCAGTTTGTACAGAAAGAATAGGGACAGCATTTACTGGTGTGAAACCAAAAAGGGATGCAGAGTGTAAATCAAATTCCAGGTAATAATTGTTTAGCAAAAAATTCAGAAATTTTGGCCCTCATAAAAATGTTGTGAGGACCTATGGATCATGCGATGAACAGATTGCCTGCATGAAGCTAGGATGATGTAGATGGAGTCTACATAGAACATCAACTCTACATACTAAACTGATTCACAGAAAATCACCAATTTTGAAATCCACAATCCGAATCAAAATTTCTATTCTGCATGATCCTATGGTTACTCAGGGGCGGCTCCAGGAATTTTCTCAATAGAGGGGCGCTAAATTTTCCTCAGGGCGCCACAAAGCTAGATCTAAATGCCGTCCGACGCCCTGTACCGTCATTCCTAGATATCTACAGGGTGTCCTGGATGTTATAAAGTCATTGTATAGATCTACAGTGCTCCGGCGTCATGTGGAAACGGCGCCATCGATGTTCTTCAAAAAATAGAGGGGCGCGTGCCGTGCGCCCCACTTCTAAACCCGCCCCTGGTACTGCTATACCCGTTTTTTTAGAGTTCTCTTTAATTTTAGTTAAATATTTTTGTGTATTAATTTGAAAGAATTATTTCAAAATCTGTGTACCATATGATGTTAAAAATTGACATTTAGATTGCTCCAAGTATTGGAGGTCTCTTAATACTTCAATTGCGTAATTTCACCGCTTGAAATGGTGAGAAAAATTATAGGAAATTTGAAAAAACTATATAGGGATCTATAATGTAAAAGCTTTAAATATCTTGTCACTGTGGCTAATCCTACTGGAAATAAATTGGCTTAGAAACTGAAGGATCATGTGAAAAGACAGCCAAACACGATAACAGGATCATGATGCCACAATTCAATTGGCGGCATCTGCTTACATGTCCTCTATTTTATTTTTAATTACTTCATCATTCATTCATTTATTCAATTCACGTAAAATTACACTTTATTTTTCAGTCTGATTATAGCATCTACAAAGGAATCCTTTGTCTTGGCACAGTACTTGGATGAAGATAACTTTACAAAAGTATAAACACAGACCAGAGTATTGCACCATATTTTGAAATGTTGCATGTATGGCTTGATACTGGGTACTAGTCCTGCCATTGTACATCACGATTGGAACAAGTACAAATTTTTGCCACCACAGTCAAAGATGTACTGGGAAGGAAGAACTGCACAGCCAGAAGTTGATTTACATAGTATTTGTTAGGCAGGATGAATGAGCACAGCAGGAAAAAAATAATGTAATTTTTTCTTGAAAAAAAAATAAAACATTACAAATGTGTAAGCTGATGTCTAAATTGATTTGAGCTGTTTCAAGCATGATGCTTCTCGGACTCTACTAAGGGGACACTAGCGAAAAATACTCAAGACTGTAATCTCAGAAAGTACTTGTATAATTCTA
>JAMKCH010031081.1:0-32568 GCA_023653785.1 Ophioderma brevispina | reverse complement strand
CACCCACTTTTTAAAACTTCATGTTTTGTTGAAATTGGGGTTGATGTATATGCTATTACTCCTGTTGATAGGAAAAGTGAAAAAATAATCTGTCACCATTTAGGTATGATTGCTAAAATACAATAGTCTGAATACCCAACATACGATTACAATCATACACGCGCAACATTCACTTCATTCACATTGGCGTGACGTTCACACTCGATGTTCAGACTTTAGCAACAGTCTAAACGATGAAGGCGCAAAGTTATTCCAGGGGCGTGTGCGGCCCTATAGGAGTAAAAAGACCCTATAGGAGCGTCACAGCTGCCAAACAAGAACACTTTCCAACAAACAGCAATCACAAGATGGCATTGATCAAATTCAATCAACACCGTCAAATCAGTGACTAGGAGACTTTCCCTCACAAACACACTGCAGCAAAACCAACAGCACTCAATAAATACCACAGACCGAAACTCAACTTCCACTACAACAGACAATGACAAGAATGGGAATCAAAGCTTAAACTGCCAGACAAATCATCGATCACTTAGATACATGCGCCTACTGCGATCAAGATATTACATGTCAAACATGTCCACGATCTCACTGAATGCCCAAGAACAAACACACTTCGCCAAAAACTACTTCAACATCTAAAAACAGAACAACATGTAAGCAGCAAACACCAACTAGCGATAAACATCTCAAACGCAAACACTAACGCCAATACCAAGAAACTCAAAATTACAAACAATACAACACAACACTAAATAAACAAAATCAAGTGTAAACAGTAACCTTTTAAGTAGTCTTTTTAAAATCCAGGGGGGTCAAGCACTAGTTTGCAGTGACCCGGCTCCAATGGAGCAAACCATGAAACTGATTAGAAGATACGCGACCGCATCCACATTTCTGTTGCGAATATATTTCATATACGGTTGTCTACCAGACCATTTAGTTGGTTTAGGTGCGTAATTACGTGGATTCGGTGAATTTTGGGCGCGGAAAATAACAATATTCCAGATGCGGAAAAAAGCAGGATGCGAAAATCGCTGAGTTGTTAAAAGTTGGTTTTCTAAAACGCCCCGGGACCCCTAGGAATCAATTTGGAGGTGAAGGAATTCATTTAGTTGGACAGCTGTCATGCTGGCAATCATATTGCTTCCCGGAAAAATCCAGCCCGGTTTTGAACATTTTGAGCATAAAAGTGAACACAAACACAAAAACAGGAAGTAGGGTGCCATTTGTGGACTAAAAAGATTTGGCCATTCACAAGGCGCTTCGGAAATCAGCAAGTTCAGCAGATAACACTTCAAGACCCCCAATGCCAACAAAGGGTCGGGTTCGCAGAAATACAACACCACGGATCCCTTATTGTGTTCTAAGTCTCGGAGAATATTCGTAGGATTTTCCGAGAATTTGAATTCCCTGTGTAATTCAAAGCCGTATAATACAATGAGGCAAAGTTGTCATCCTAAGGACAAAGTTCCAAAAGATCTTCAGGCCAACGAGTTACGGGATCCGGTGCCCAGGCAACGTCTGTGAAGAAATATACATCGGCGAAACCAAAACAAACTCTTGCGAGCGGACATGTACCAGCAACAGAAACCCAGTACTCAGTAGAGTCAGCAGTGTATATACATTTGAACAATTCTAACCACTCTTTTGACAACAAGGATGTGGTTGAATTTTGGACAGGGAGTCAAGGAGATTCGAAAGAGGTGTTAAGGAAGCATCTAGTGTGACAGGGAAAAGCCACTCTCTTACGTGGAGGGGGCCTACGTTACACCTTACCGGGGGCCCACAGTTCAACAATCAAGAAGATTCCTCAATGTTTCCAGTAGTCGTGACCCGTTACGGGTCAAACAACCGTTTGCAGTTCAAGACACAGTCGGCCTGATGATGCATCCGGGATATGATGTGAAACGTCGTCACTCAACAAAAATTGTAAGTCCAGAGATTAGATAAAACTTTACTCTGTGTTAAAATTTTTATTTTGTGCATAATTACACCTGTTTTATCAGAGTGTGTGTTACTAAAGAAATTTAAGAATAGAGAAAAACACATTTAAAAATAGAAAAAATGAAAAAGAAAGAAAACAAAAACAAACAAAATAGATTATTATAAAAAAAAAAATTAATAAATAAAAAATAAATAAAAAATAAATAAATATAAAAATAAATTAAAAAATAGTAAATTTTAAATATTTTCATGAATAAAATGGCATGTTCAGTAAAAATAGCGCCCCCCTCACATGCGCTAAGCGACATGTGAAAAAATTGGGCTACTTTTGGACTTTGCCGCCGCCTTGCGCGGCCCTTTGTCGCGGGTAGGCGAAATTTTGTGGCAACACTGTGTTAGCATGGTTGCGACAAAACTTACGGCATCAAGTCTTGGGGAACGAACCCCTGGTTTTCCTTGCTGAGTTGTTATAAACATGTGTAGTGTACGGTGTAAAATTGATATTTGGAAGGCATAATCATGATACAAGGATTGCGTGGCGATTCTTACCAGCCACTACGGAGCTTGGAATGGCGCCTGGAGAAGTCTTGCAAAACAGGATGGTGGCTAGTAAAGATACCGTTTTATAATGCCGTTTGAGATGCAAGTTGCAGCGGGCATGCAGTAAAACTGTTTACAAATATGAATAGAATTACGTAATGTATTGTATTATACTGCATGGTAATGTAATCTGGCGCAAATAGTCATTCTTGTGAAAGGCGCCATTAAAAACTCAAACAACAAAAACCGTACGCCGGGGATACGAATCGAGATAGAGTAGGACGTGTTGTGGGAGGAGTGCTCTCCTTGTCGTCGTTTGTTCCTTGTTTGTATGTGTCCTGTTGAAGAGAGTAAGTTGGCAGTAAGTTACATGGTCGCTGTTCAGTGTTGCAAAGTTTTTTTATTGCTAGCTTTTATATTTTTTTATATTATTTAATTGCCTTAAAGGACAGAAGGAGGGATAGGAGATTTTTTGAGGATACGAATTCTCTCAATTGCATTGGGCTTGTTTGTAGACCACATACTGATGAAACGTTTCGACAAAAACAAGTACACAAGCCACCGACAATCTTGTGGGCACTTGCTGCTCTCGTAATAGTCCCTAGCGAAACAACATGCTGTGCTTTTCTGTCGTGCCCGACAGAAAATACTAAATCATCAGCCCATTACATAAAGGACGGCGTATTCGGTGTGATCTACTACATTGGGAAGCATTCCAAATATGCAAAAAAAGCGGGTTCGAAAAAAAAAATGGGGCGCTTCTTTCTGAATGCTCTCATGTCTCTTTAAAGACACTATCAGTGATTTGAAAAATATTTGAAATTGCAGGTATAGCTTTCAAAGTGAAGGATAAGTCTGTAGAAGAATTCTCATAAGTTAGCGTTTCCAGCTGTAGATTAACCAGAAAAGGAAGAAAACGGCAGTGTTCAAGATACGATTCTCCATTCAATTACGTGTTGTAGTAAGTGTCCGTTCGGACCACTAATGAAATAAAAATCTCCGATCCTGGATCTATTAGGTTGCTTATGGTCTATCATTGAAGGGGATGTTAGGATACCTGTACTGTTACATACATGCAAAATTGATTTTTGATGATTTGTCGAATTTGCGGATTTAGCAAATCACTGATTAGTGTCTTTAAGATAGTCCTCTTTTTGTGTGTTTATTTTTATGATTTTAATATAGAGTCTTGCGTGGTCAACTGGCCGACAAGGACATGACCACGTGGCCTTGGATACTCTGACCGTCAGGATTTGGTGATACACAATCTACGGTGGATTCTTTGGTAGTCAAATAATCACTTTCTGGGTATAAACAGATTGCAAGATGATTTAAAATCTTTTGTTTGTTAACTTCTTCTTTTGCCTGGGTACTCATTCAGTGGATGTTATAAGTATCCTCTGTTCTTCCAGAGGCCCAGGGGTCACATTATAAAATACTATTTGAAAATTACTATAGTGGAACTCTCTTTATCCGAACATCAAAAGTACATGTAGTGTGCCTCAGAGAGTCATTCATAATGGCGATGCAGATACTCAAAAAGATGTTGGACTATGGCGTGTCAGTAAAAACTGAAGATAGGTATACTTGAACCTTACATTCCTGTTGGTCAAAGTTATAGTGACATTATTGGTGTGTTGGAAATTTATGAATGCACCAAGAAGAATCGGGAAGCAGGCACTCTTGAAAGTTTAATTCAAAAAATATTGTACTCATTTAGGGCTGAGCGTCAAACCAACAACACAAGTGGCCAGATTTCTCCTTTCGTCCAATAATTAATAAATCGCTTACCGTTTGAGAGTTTGGCCATAAAAAATTTGGTACTAGGGGTTTTTGTGATGATGATCCGAATCTGACTGTTATTATGCTGTCCGAATTAACCGTTTTATCCATACAGGTTGTCCCAAAAACTCCACACCTCCGATATCGATCAATTTAATAACATCTTTACCGTTGAGAGTGTGGTAATCAAATTTGGTACCAGGTTTTTTTTGTGATGCTTGAATCCTAATCTGGCTACTATTATGCTGTCAGATTAATCGTTTTATCTATACAGGGTGTCCAAAAAAATAAACCAACTACAAAGCGCCTCATTTTGATACCTTAATTGCATATATGTAAAATATTTTAAAAACACATTTATAAACTGCAGATCATTAGCTTTAAAAACCGAAAGCAGCTTTCAGATTGCGGTGTAAAATGGTGGAAATGAAGCCGTTTAAAGACAATAACCGAATGATATTCTATCGGGCAATAAGAGATGGTAAAGGCCCACAGACTCGCAAACAACAAATCATTAAACAGTTTTAAAAAAACAAACATTTCTCTTGATAAAATATTGATACTTAATATCAAATATCCACAATAACTCTAGATAATGCTATCTAAGTTATAATAATAGTAAACTCTTTCCATAGTTTGGATTTGATATGAACTGAAATTATCTTGTGCGGCTATCACTTGCACCTAAACAGAATGTGTAATTGCAACAAAATTCATATATGTGTAAACCCTCTGTAAAATCGGGTGGGTAATTTTAACCAATCGACAATCTGATACTGGAAGAAAGATGTAAAAGTCTTTCTTGTGCTCTTGAAAAATGAAGTCCATATAGCCTGAGGATGAATGAGAGACTGAGTTCTGTTCAAAATGGGTCCATTCTCCTTCCTCCTCATACCACCTTCAAATTGATTACATGTACAAAAAGGACACAAACCGGATTTTTTCTATCTGCGGAAAATGGTGCAATATTTTCGGATTGGCAAATGCTATCGCGATGAAAACAAAAACAAATGATTCCCAAAACAGACCTTTTTGGAGCACTTGCACTTTTATTGAGACACCCGTATTGAAAAAGGATAAAAATAATATTAATTATATAATAATAAATAATGATACGTGGAAAAATTGTGAAGATAATAATAATAAATACATTCGATAGGAGGGTATTCACATATGAACATTGGATTTTTTCAATATAGACTTATTCGTGTCTATTTTTTTCTTGAAATTGAACAAGATGGAATTGAATTTGTGATTTAAAAAAAAAGTCGGTGATGTGGATACCTATTAACCACCCCTATTTTTATACTATTTTTATGAGAAAAAACACTACACCCAAACATACATCTGACTTATTGCATATATGAGTTGCCCTTCACACCTTCCCCTTCCCTGAAGGCTGCCAGTGGAAGGCAATGCTATAAATGAGACAGAAAGTTAAAATTTGGACATTTATTATTGCTTTTTTAATTTTTAAAATGCAAAAAATCCATTCCAATGCTAATCATTGGAACTATGTGTACTGTAAAACTTGAAAAACACAGGGTTATATACTGTATACAAACTCATCACAATGGGACTGTTTATCTGTTGGCCTTGTTTTGCTTCTTAGCTTTTTATATTAGGTGTGTTTTACTAATTATATGTCATTCCAGGGAAATGTTCATGACCTCCTGATAAAAACTGCACAACATGAAATGACCTTAGGCATTTCTAGGTACCATGCCTCATTACCTGGGACACCATGGGTATCTTTTTATCATGAGTTGAGGTTATTGAACGTGCCATGAAATGAGATGTTGTAAAGTATATGATGATGTGTCAAAGCTGTTAGAACTCTGGCTTATTTGACGTAAGCATGGAGAGGAACAAAAAATTTGAAAATTCCAGCCAGATAACCTTCGCCAGCCATTAAAAACCATAGGCCTACTGTAATTAAATTAAAAACAAGATCAGCAATAAAAACATTAAATTTTGAAATATTGGTATCATCAGATAGGATGAAAGCAGTTCAAAATAGCACTGGAAGGGGACCCCTACTTAAAGCCAAACTTTTTGCCAACTGCCAAGAACTATTTTTTTCGAATTGAAAATGAATCACATGAAGAAGTAGGAAGTTTCGTTCAACCTATCCTAAAAAATCATGGAGTTTATATTGCAAATCACACCAAAGTTAGAGAAAAGATCAAGGTCAGTTTTCTGGAAAATTCAAATATAGACGGTGTCTTCCATAAACGTTTAGGCCAGTGGAGGCGACGAGGTGCAAATCCCCCCCCCAACGGCGAAAAGGAAAACAAAATCAGCGAATTTTGGGATTTAAATCAAATTTTGGCCAAAACTAAACGCAATTTGGAGCCATTAATGGTTTTAAAATCCTTTTTTAGATTTTGCCCTGCCAACGAATTTCACTTCCCTCCCAAAAAATCAACACCCCCCCCCCCCCGAAAAAACGAAGTCTGACGACGCCACGGGTTTAATAACGCTTATTGTTTTTATTGGTCTTGTGGTGACTGGGTTTGATGAAAATGGAAGGGGTGTATTTAAACTGCCTTCATTACAATACATACACTCTGAAATGGCAGTTCCCCCCCCCCCCCCCCCGCCACACCCCCAAGCCCCCCCCACCAAACCCCCCCCCCCCCCCCCCGCCCCCCTCCGGCCGCCCCACCTCACCGCCCCCCCCCCCACCAATCCCAGGCGAGCTTAACATGTTCAACGTGGTAAATATTACGCCGTGAATCTGACAATTATAGGCCTACTAAGCTTGATATGGAAAAAAAAATATCACAAGGCGGTGAATAATAGCCTCACCCAAATTCCTTGATAAACGTTAAATAATAAATTGTTCCTCTGAGGTGCTGAATTTTGCAACTATACACCGATAGAAGTTTAATCTGGCCGCAAATGATGATTATAAACTTTAAGTTGTCAAGGCGATTTTTCAACTATCAAAACAGCTGGACTGATTTGTAATACTTGCCAAGTCTTTTTAGTGACTTTCAGTTTACTCAGATCAAAATCTTCAATTAACGGCAAGTTCAGGGTTGGGTTTTTCCGAGATGTGAATAACATCAGTCCCTCTATTATCAAACATCGGGGGAGGGCGGCCGCCAAAGGAATTCCAATCTTAGATTGTCGCATTTAAAGCGAAATCGGACAGAAAACATTATGATTTTTTCTTGTTGTCATAAACGGACGAGGACGTGTGGGGTCATGGGAAACACCCAATGATGAGACCCACATCAAAGCGCCTAATCGGTGGGGATTTCTTTCTTTATTATTTTGATCGTGTTGGTGTGTTGCTATTTCGAAGAGGCTTGACCGCCATCGTTCTGCAGCCACTGATTGCTACTACCAATAGTTACCAATTGAGGCGGACTCCGGAAGAAAAAAAAATCACTCAGCAACCGAAAGAAATTATGACGCGGTCATCAACACATTATGGGACACAAAATTACATCACAATTCAACAAAATTTCACTAACTTACACTCAACATTCCAAATAAGATGAAATATTGACAAATTCTCAAAACAAACAGAATTTTGATAATATAAGTGACGAACTATAATGTGTAAACACTATGTGGATTTGCTATGCATTGTGTATCTGGTGTGATCAGGTGATGGATGTGGCTAGCGATTGCTAATACTTTTCGCCAACTTCATGCATGCTTTAGAGTGTTGCTGTGTTTGTTTTTTCTTTGGAAAACTGCCTATTGCAAATGTTGATGACGAGGCTATAGTCAAGGGATAATATATATTAAACTGTTGCATTCTAAGAGGCAAATTAAAAAAACAATGATAAAAGAGACAAAATTTTGCTACAATGAAAAAACTCCATATTGAATGTGTTCTCAAAGATATAAATGCTGCTGGCAAGCCAATAGGTTAGAAAAGCAACAGTAAATAATTTTTATCTTGGCCCCGTGAATCTAAAGCATCAACTCACACATGGAAAGGTTTTCTCAGCAAATACATGGACGGTGTTCTCAAAGCATATAAAATTGCTGCTGGCAAGCCAATAGGTTAGAAGGGCAACAGTAAGATAATTATTTATCTTAGCCCGTGCATCTAAAGGTATCTAACTCACACATGGCCAAGGTTTTCTCAGCCATCCATGGACCAACATTTGGATTTTTTCAATATAGACTTTATTGTGGTCTATTTTTTTTCTTGAAAATTGAAAAGATGAATTAATTGATTTTGATTTAAAAAAGTGTGATGGACCTATTTAACACCCCCTATTTTTTCATACTATTTTATGAGAAAAAACACTACCCAACATTAATCTTACTTATTTGCATATATCTGTGTTGCCCTCCCACCTTTCCCTTCCCCTGAAAGGCTGCCAGTTGAAGGCACTGCTATAAATGAGACAGAAAGTTAAAATTTGACATTTATTATTGCTTGATTGATAGTCAGTGACAGCCGCCTTGTGTGTTGACCCGGAATTTCTCTAAAGCAAATCTTGATTGTGAGCTGGGACCCAATGTCTTGGTAATTGTTTCGTACGTTGTGTTTATGTTGTATATCTTATGGAACATTCTGGACTATTTCGGGAACATTATATAGCAGATGCTAGGAAACATTTCACCATTTGCCATCGTGTCAACATCGTTGTTCGGGACATCACTGGACATTTTGTTTTTACCCCAGGTATTTCTACATACCGCGTCAGAAGCCCATCACGGAGAAACAGGATCGATAATCACCATGTCTTCGGTATTGTCCTGAGTGCTCCCATCTTGTCAACGCTCGATTATTTACCATACCAAAAACTGACCACCAGGATGATTGGATTTGCACCCCAACATTTAAATGCCCTATGCGGTCCACTGCACTTTAAAATCGCCAGTGAAAACATATCACCAACTGTTGCCGGTAAAGAGTTATTGTAAATCTGACTGATTTTTTTATCGTCAGTTCCCGAATTTTGCTCTGAAACCAATGAGAAAGCCAAATATATTGTCCATGACTCTAGTGCGCTTCAAAAAGGCAAAATCCCTAAAAAACAGCCTTAGAAAGAAAGCTTTGGTAAAAAGAAACGCCAGGCCCGAAGATAAAAAAGCCTTAACAGCCCTGAAAGCGCATAACTATATTAAGAAGATCGAACATAAAAGAGCAATTTAAATCTGTTCGGCACCACGAAAAATCTTTACCACCGGAATTTTCTGGAAATTTTTGCTGGACGGTGTGGGCACAAGGACCCTTGTGAGGAGATAGTCCTACACCACTTTTACGGGCTAGATCATGCAAACACTTACTATCCGAACAAGTACAGTATCTGGCGCACCCACCGGTTGCTCTCGTCGTCTCCTGTGTTGTCCTTTCTATCCACACTGACTTAGAGTATCCATTTATATGGGTCAGTTAGACACGTGACATTAGAGAAATAGCTGAACAAGAAATCTTCCACCTCTGCTCCTGGTCCTGATGGGGGGTGCTGTATGGATTCCATCAAGCCTCCCCTCTACCCATCATGTTCTTGCCACTTTGTTATTTCAAATTACTAGTTTCAAGGGGATCCACCTGAAACTGGTCCAAAAGGAGCAACACATGGAGAGGAAGTAATAGGAAGAGGTTAGAGAAGGGGAGAAATAGGGAAGTATGAGGTGACGGAGAATTAGAGGAAAAAAGGAACCAGCGTGAAAACAACGAGCCAGATCAATGTATTAAAGGGCTGATGGGAGGAGGAGAGGAATTAGGGGAGAATCCACCGCAAAACAGAGTTTGACAACCGAACAAGAGAAAGGGAAAAGAGATAAAGGGGAGATAAAAGAAGGAAGAGGGTGGGGTGGGAGGGCAAGTGAGATAGAGTAGGGAGGTGGGGTAGATGGGAATGGGGAAAGTGATGAGAAGGGCGGATGTACAAGGGTAGATCAAAAAAGCTGATAGAGGGGGGGCAAACAGGGGAAGGTGAGCGTACTGAGAAGGGGAAAAGGGAGGGGTTTGAAAAAGTAATAGACAGAAAGAAAGGGGAGCATCATGTCTCGCCTGATCTATAAGTCTGGAGATGGGAAACACGGCTAATTTTCCCCGCATATACCCTCACGTCTTGTGTCTGTAAACTATTTCCATCAGATTGTCGATGACGTCCAAACAAGGAACGTACAATCACGTAACTTTCTTTGAATCTGGCTGTTGCGTTTGGCTCAGTGGAGCACAATTAATTAGCTCATACCCTTCGCCGTAAGGGATCGCCCACCCAAGTTTGCTGATTACATTCAGAACCTCTACTCCCGTCTACAGGGGCGTGTGAAAACACAAAGACTGGTCTTCTCGAACCATTTTATTTCAAACGTGGTGTTTTCCAGGGGACCCACTGAGCCCCATCATCTTCCTCATGGTCTTTAATCCTATAATAGAGCAGCATCTGTTCAAACTTTAAAGAAGAACATGGTTCTTCTCTCAAATGGCATGAATTCATTACGCTTTCCGTTTGCAGATGATTTCTGCTTAATAACCTCCGATAAAAGGAAGCATCAGAAATTGATGACTGAAAGTCTTGATAAACACAAAGTATGAACTTGCAATTGAACACCTATTAAGTGTAAGACCTCTCAATAAGAAGCGGTTCTCCGTCTGAAGTTGAATTCATTCTGGGGTCAGACACTTGAGTCAGTCAAAGAGGCACCGGAGAAAATTCCTCCTCGTTTGTCAAATACCTTTCGTGGTAAACCAGGACACTTTTGATCTTGTCTCCAGTAACTTTCTGAGTCAGATAACAAACATTCAAGAGGCGCCATAAGAGACGAATATAAGTTGAGAATTTACGGTCCAATATTCTCTTCCTCTCTGCGTTACCTCATGACTGTCCACGAGCTGACTGACTCCAGCTGGAGCAACTCGACCACCTACATACTAACACTAAACGCATTAAAGCTTTCCCTTAGACTCTACTTGTCATGGTTTCCACACCTGCTATCATTCACAGCCCTCATGGTCTAGCAATACCCAGCTTTCCGACGTGTACTTCGAATCACATACCTTGCTTTTTATTCCAGGTGCATGATGAAATCCGACGGCCGTGTTTCTCCACTCTTTTTGCGTTCAAAACATGATCGCGAGAGCCAGTGGAAACGTAAAATGGTTAAGCACGGTGTGGTCCAGTGGAAAATAACTTTGAAACTTGCTCAAGAGGCAACGAACTCTTGTAAGTGGACGTGGTCACAACCACACATCAAGAATCTTCTCTCTATGTCCAGCGTTCATCTTTTTGCAAAACTACCTACGCCTCTTATTGTTCAAGGTAACTTACTCAAGCTTATCGAGTCAGAAAACAGTGATCTAACTTGGCGTTCCGTCATATACGCCCTCTCAACCAAGGGTGGTCTTAGTTCGCAGTTAGGTCTGGGCGATAGACCTTCGTCCAACATTTATAACAGTGTGAAAAACAGGGGGAAGCGTACGATACTGCTTGTAAACTTTGCTCCAACAAAGAGACCTTCACCCATCTTGAATATTTGCTCTACGTCCCTTAATCAGGTAAGTTTACATGGCGCCATAATTCCGTTTTGTCCATGATTTCTGTCAAGGCTGCATGATGTCATTTCTCAGATTCCATCCGTGGCATTGAATCTTTGGCCGATATTTTCTGGTTGGTACTGTTGGGGGGTGCACTGTTCCACCTATCGTTCTCACCACCAGCCAACGCCCCTATCTCGTGATCGTTTGATGCTATTAAAAAACGCATTCTCCTCCTAATGGAGCTAACAGTCCCATTTGAAATGAACATCAACGACGCTCACAACAGAAATGGACAGATGCGGATCTCTGGTGACCGATTTACAAATTGCTGGGTACAAGACGGCTCTCGTTTGTGTAGAATTGGGTCTAGGGGGCCCTTAGTACCAAGGAAAACTCGAAAGAATCAGGTCAGTCTTCAAATTTACTGGCAACAGGGCTCCTAAAGCTCTTTTTAAAGACCTAATGCAGTGTGCTTTGTTATGTAGTTACGCCTTGTGGAATTCCAGACATGAACCCCAATGGACTGACTGCCCTATATTAAATGTAACGTGGGGTTTTTTACCATAATTTTTGCCCACATATTAACAATTTTTATCCGATTACATTCTTGAAATCTTTTTAAGATACTTCTATTGTTATTAAGGTTTTTGATATTGTTATTTTTATTGTGTTTTAATATTGTAACGTTTGCCCTGCCTGAGTTTCGGCGCCACCGAAAAAAACTTTTTTTCCGTGTCCTGGGTTGTTTATGTTCCTACTTTGTTTATCTGAATTAAATTTTGTGAATTATTTTTAAAATGCAAAAATCCCATCCACATGCTAATGCATTGGAACTATGGTGTACATAGTCAAACTTGAAAAACACGGTTATAGATACTGTAATACAACTCATCACATGGGACTGTTTAATCTTGGCCCCCCCCCCCCCCTTGTTTGGCTTTAGCTTTATATAAGGTTGGGTGATTTTACTAATTATATTGTCATTCCAGGGACATGTTTATGACCTCGTGATCAACCTGGGGCACAACAGAACTGACCTTATGGCTTCTAGTACCATGACTCATCACCTGACACCATGGTTGCATCTGTTTATCATGAGTTGAGTTTATTGAACCTGTGCCAATTAAATTAAGATGTGTAAAGTATATGAATGATGTGTCAAGGCGGTTAGAACTCTGTGCTTATTCAGAAGTCATGCATGGAGATGAAAATTGAAACCTCACTGCCAGTAATAAGACCTTCGCCAAGCCATTAAAACAACTAGCCTACTGATAAATTAAAAAAACAATGATTCATCAATACAAACATAAAATTTTTGAATCATTGTATACCTCGAAGGATGAAGCATTCACAATAAGCACCTGGAAGGGAACCTCCTTCTAAGCACACCTTTTGCACATGGCCAATTAACATTTGTTTTTGAAAATACATGACATCGAAGTAGGAATTTTCTGCTTAACATAGCTAAAAAAGCATGAGTTTTATAATTGCAATCACACCAAGTTTAGAGAAAAATCAATTGTCAGTTTTTTCGGAAAATTCCATCTAGCCGGTGTCTTCCATACTACGTTTAGGCAGGCAGTGGCGGCGCATGAGGGTGCAAATCCCCCCCCCCCCCCCCCACCGGCGAAAGGAAACAAATCATCGATTTGGGGATTTTTTAAATCACATTTTGGCCAAACTAAGCAATTTGGGAGCCAATAATTGGTTAAATTTCCTTTTTTAGATTGCCCTGCACAGAATTTCACGTTCCCTCCAAAAATCAACAACCCCCCCCCCCGAAAAAGACGTCTGACGACGCCACTGGTTTAATAACGCTTCATTTTTTTTTAATTGGGTCTTTTGGTGCCTGGGTGTTGCTGAAATGGAAGGGGGGTATTACACTGCCTTCATTACATACATACACTTCTTGAAATGGCAGTTCCCCCCCCCCCCCGCCTCCCCCCCCCCCCCCATCCCTCGTGCTTAACAAATGTCCCGTGTTTATAAATATTACGCCGTGAATCTGACAATTATACCCCTACTAAGCTTGATATGGAAAAAAAAATATCACAAGGCGTGAATATTAGCCTCACCCAACTTCCTTGGTAAACGTTAAATACTAAATTTTTCCTGTGAGGTTCTGAATTTTGCAACTATACACCGATAGAAGTTCTAATCTGCCGCAAATTGACTGATAACCTTACAGTGTCAAGGCGCTTTTTTCCAACCACACTGGACTGATGTTTAATACTGCCAAGTCATTTTTGACTTTCAGTTTAACGCAGAATCAAATCTTCAAGTTTAACCGGCAAGTTCAGTGAGTTTTCCGAGATGTGAATAACATCAGTTCCACTATATCAAACATCGGGGGAGGGCGGCCAAGTAATTCCAATTTTAGACGTCGCCATAAAAGCGAAATCTGAAAAACGAAAATTAATGATTTTTTCTATGTTGTCATAACGGACGATGACGTGTGTGGGTCATGTGAACACATGAAGACTCCACATCAAAGCGCCTAAATCGGTTTTGGGATTTCTTTCTTTTTATTTTGATTCGTTTTGGGTGTGTTGCTATATCCGTGAAGAGGCTTGACCGCCACCGTCTGAGCAACTGATTGCTACTCCCAATAGCTACCAATTGAGGACGGACTCAGGAAGAAAAAAAATCACTCAGCAAACAGAAAAGAAATGATACGCTGCTCATCAAACACATTATTGGACACATTCCAATCCACAATTTCAACAAATTTCACTAACTTTACACTCAACATTCCAAATAAGATCAATATTTGACACATTTCTCAAAACAAACAGAATTTTTAATATCAAAATATAAGTGTCGAACTATAATTGAATGTAACACTATGTGATTGCTATGCTGTGTATCTGGTGGTTTAGTGATGGATGTTGGCTAGCTATTTGCTAATACTTTTCGGGCCAACTTCATGCATGCTTTAAGAGAGCGTAGCCTGTGTTATTCTTTGAAACTGCCTATTGCAAATGTGAGAGTCTATAGTCAAGGGATAATAGTTATCTTAACTTTGCATTTCTAAGAGCAAATTAAAAAAAAAGATAAAAAGTAGACAAAACTTTTGTCTTAAGCAATGAAAAACCCATGTTATGAGTAATAAATAACGCATAGCAATATTTTAGGATGATTGAGAGTTAGCTTTTCTCTATGAGTCAGGCCTTGGCTGTCTGCAGGAAGCTCAGCTTTCTTCGTGTTTCCTTGACATGCAACCTTCTCAAGGATGCAATGTATGCGTTGGCAGAATGAGCCTTAGTCTCCGCATGAGATCCTCGTTATTCTTCATTCGTGAGCCCTTTCCTAGTGAAGAACCCGGAAGTTCTTGACCTTCTTGACGCCTCTTGTGCCTCTTCACTTAGCATGCCAATGGGCGGCTCCTTGGACCTGACGACTTGATGCCCATGCCACAGAACCTTGTGAATACCTTGTGGCATATAATCCAATCACAGTGGCTTGTTAATAAGTTTGTATATTATTACCCTTTGAAAAAGTGTAAGCCTTGTGGGCAGCACTGGCATAGGCCCTATATGTCCCCACCGCATCCACAAGGTATACACACTAACCGGCTGCCGTCAGGATCAAAAATCTTGGGGTTAGACTACTTCTTGTCATGTCCATCTGGAACAAGTGCTTTAAAAATGTCTGAAAATGCAACTAGTTATATTAAGAAAGTGATGAAATTTCATGATTGGACATTGTATACTGGTATGTTTTCTCAAACTAGGTGGCATTTTGACAGTGAATTTGAGGAAATTTCCTCCGCGGTCATCAATTTCAAATCGCTTTGCAATTACTAGATCTTTGGCGAATATAGAGAATCTTGGTTCGGCCGGTCTGACATCGGGCCAAGTTTGGGGGGATTCGTACGAAAACTTTTCTGGTCAATCTATGTCAAAATTTGGTTATTTGGTTATTTCAGCTTGTACTTTGGGGTGTACTTTGTTGTATTTCCTCTGCGAGAGTTTAAATGTGAAAGAAACATGCTCCCATTTTGCCCATTTTCCCCATAGACTACTTGTATAAATTGAGTTAGTGGTGTGTACCACAAGCATATTTTTCTTTGCATGAGGGGCGTTAGAACGCTTGTAAGAGATTTTGGCCCCGAAATTAGGCTCCATGAGCATATGCCCAGGAGCAATATGCTCCTGAGCATAAATAATCTGGGAAAGTTATTCTAAGTCAAATATATTCTCCAGGAGCATATTTGACATAACGCAATGGTCCAGGACTCCAGCTGCTCCAGGAGCATATTTGCCATATTCTCCTGACCATTTGCGTATTCAAATATGCTCCTGGAGTCATATTTGACTTAAATATTTTTCCAGATTATTTATGCTCCAGGACCATATGCTCGGATCCATATGCTCAGGACCATATGCTCCAGGAGCATATGCTCCAGGGCCATGTGCTCCCATAGCATATGCTCCTGAGCATAATTTCGGCCAAAATCTCTTAGAAGCGTTAGAAACGACCCTCTAGATCCCTGGAGGCGGCTGGTGGCAGCCAAACTTTGTTGTATCATTCACCTTTCATATAGGGCTGAATTTCAGTAGTGGTTAGAAGGTGGGCAATTAAAGTACTAGTCATTTTTATAGCCGAAGTGCGAATAAGTGATAAAATTCGACTCTTGACTATATATGCACTTTCATTCCAAGAAAAAGATACGGACAACTAGTTTCAGAGACATGTAGTATGGATAAAAAGGGCAATTATAAATATATAAAAAGACGAGAGTTTTCAGAGTCATCTATAAGGCTGTGATTTATAACAACAACTTGAAATCTGCCAAAATTTTTTAACGCATTTCTGTTGGAATAAAGTACTTGAAAAATTTACGTTTGTGTTTCCGTGACTTCAGTTATGTTTTGGCTACCGCCGGGGGATTTCCAAAAGTCCAACATTTCCGATTTACTAATGTACTGGATGTTTACTGGTTCTTGGACACATAACATTGTATCATACTGCCAAGTCATTTTTGACTTTCAGTTTAACGCAGAATCAAATCTTCAAGTTTAACCGGCAAGTTCAGTGAGTTTTCCGAGATGTGAATAACATCAGTTCCACTATATCAAACATCGGGGGAGGGCGGCCAAGTAATTCCAATTTTAGACGTCGCCATAAAAGCGAAATCTGAAAAACGAAAATTAATGATTTTTTCTATGTTGTCATAACGGACGATGACGTGTGTGGGTCATGTGAACACATGAAGACTCCACATCAAAGCGCCTAAATCGGTTTTGGGATTTCTTTCTTTTTATTTTGATTCGTTTTGGGTGTGTTGCTATATCCGTGAAGAGGCTTGACCGCCACCGTCTGAGCAACTGATTGCTACTCCCAATAGCTACCAATTGAGGACGGACTCAGGAAGAAAAAAAATCACTCAGCAAACAGAAAAGAAATGATACGCTGCTCATCAAACACATTATTGGACACATTCCAATCCACAATTTCAACAAATTTCACTAACTTTACACTCAACATTCCAAATAAGATCAATATTTGACACATTTCTCAAAACAAACAGAATTTTTAATATCAAAATATAAGTGTCGAACTATAATTGAATGTAACACTATGTGATTGCTATGCTGTGTATCTGGTGGTTTAGTGATGGATGTTGGCTAGCTATTTGCTAATACTTTTCGGGCCAACTTCATGCATGCTTTAAGAGAGCGTAGCCTGTGTTATTCTTTGAAACTGCCTATTGCAAATGTGAGAGTCTATAGTCAAGGGATAATAGTTATCTTAACTTTGCATTTCTAAGAGCAAATTAAAAAAAAAGATAAAAAGTAGACAAAACTTTTGTCTTAAGCAATGAAAAACCCATGTTATGAGTAATAAATAACGCATAGCAATATTTTAGGATGATTGAGAGTTAGCTTTTCTCTATGAGTCAGGCCTTGGCTGTCTGCAGGAAGCTCAGCTTTCTTCGTGTTTCCTTGACATGCAACCTTCTCAAGGATGCAATGTATGCGTTGGCAGAATGAGCCTTAGTCTCCGCATGAGATCCTCGTTATTCTTCATTCGTGAGCCCTTTCCTAGTGAAGAACCCGGAAGTTCTTGACCTTCTTGACGCCTCTTGTGCCTCTTCACTTAGCATGCCAATGGGCGGCTCCTTGGACCTGACGACTTGATGCCCATGCCACAGAACCTTGTGAATACCTTGTGGCATATAATCCAATCACAGTGGCTTGTTAATAAGTTTGTATATTATTACCCTTTGAAAAAGTGTAAGCCTTGTGGGCAGCACTGGCATAGGCCCTATATGTCCCCACCGCATCCACAAGGTATACACACTAACCGGCTGCCGTCAGGATCAAAAATCTTGGGGTTAGACTACTTCTTGTCATGTCCATCTGGAACAAGTGCTTTAAAAATGTCTGAAAATGCAACTAGTTATATTAAGAAAGTGATGAAATTTCATGATTGGACATTGTATACTGGTATGTTTTCTCAAACTAGGTGGCATTTTGACAGTGAATTTGAGGAAATTTCCTCCGCGGTCATCAATTTCAAATCGCTTTGCAATTACTAGATCTTTGGCGAATATAGAGAATCTTGGTTCGGCCGGTCTGACATCGGGCCAAGTTTGGGGGGATTCGTACGAAAACTTTTCTGGTCAATCTATGTCAAAATTTGGTTATTTGGTTATTTCAGCTTGTACTTTGGGGTGTACTTTGTTGTATTTCCTCTGCGAGAGTTTAAATGTGAAAGAAACATGCTCCCATTTTGCCCATTTTCCCCATAGACTACTTGTATAAATTGAGTTAGTGGTGTGTACCACAAGCATATTTTTCTTTGCATGAGGGGCGTTAGAACGCTTGTAAGAGATTTTGGCCCCGAAATTAGGCTCCATGAGCATATGCCCAGGAGCAATATGCTCCTGAGCATAAATAATCTGGGAAAGTTATTCTAAGTCAAATATATTCTCCAGGAGCATATTTGACATAACGCAATGGTCCAGGACTCCAGCTGCTCCAGGAGCATATTTGCCATATTCTCCTGACCATTTGCGTATTCAAATATGCTCCTGGAGTCATATTTGACTTAAATATTTTTCCAGATTATTTATGCTCCAGGACCATATGCTCGGATCCATATGCTCAGGACCATATGCTCCAGGAGCATATGCTCCAGGGCCATGTGCTCCCATAGCATATGCTCCTGAGCATAATTTCGGCCAAAATCTCTTAGAAGCGTTAGAAACGACCCTCTAGATCCCTGGAGGCGGCTGGTGGCAGCCAAACTTTGTTGTATCATTCACCTTTCATATAGGGCTGAATTTCAGTAGTGGTTAGAAGGTGGGCAATTAAAGTACTAGTCATTTTTATAACCGAAGTCGAATAAGTGATAAAATTCGACTCTTGACTATATATGCACATCCAATTCCAAGAAAAAGATACTGAAATGTTTCAGAGACATGTAGTATGGATAAAAAGGGCAATTTAATAACTATATAAAAAGACGAGAGTTTTGCGAGCATCTTTTAGGCTGTGATTTATAACAACAACTTGAACTCTGCCAAATTTTTACGCATTTTTTGGGAAAAAGTACTGCAAATTTATTGCGTTATGTGTTTCCGGGACTTCAGTTATGTGTTTGGGCTACCCCGGATTCCTAGATCAAACAATTTCAGATTTACTACTTCCTTGATGTTCCGGTTATTGGAACATAAAATTGACATTTGAAGGGGTCGATTTTTGAATATTTATCACCTCCCTGGCCCACCTGTGCACAAACACAAACAAGTAGAGCGATAGAGATAGGGATAAATTAGGTAAGTAGAAGGATAAAATTTGTCTAAAGGAGAGTCAATATATCGAGTGGCCACGTAAGTAGAGCGGTCACGTAGGGATCAAAGTATAACAGAAACCATGCTGCTGAGGGGTCAAAGTCATTCGTAGTTGTGGAGGCCAAATCGTGTACCACGCATATCAATACGGAAACCAACTCGTGCTAACCTCGTCTTCATGCCAAACTCATTCCCATTGAAAAGTGTGGTACACGATTTGGCAGTCTTCTATGGTGGTAGTGACATAGAAAGGCTCACAGCTAGAGGTTATGTACCATCTCCGTTAACCCAGGAGCTAGCACACGTTTGTAACACCTCTCAATTTACAAAAGTTTGAGTGATAAATATGTTTGACAGACTGACCGGAACCTCTGAAACATGATTCTAAAGTGCCGCAAGTGGTGCCTTAAGGAGAGTGTGCCAAAACAAAGTTTGTACAAGGGTCAAATTTTTGAAATTGATCCAATCATGTTTGAAAAGGCAAACCAGTTATTTTTAAACCATTAAGATTCAGAAAAGGTATAGTTTTGTACTAGTTACAGCTTAAGTTTCAGAGTTATGGCTAAAAACAAAACAGCACATCAATAAAAGGTCAATTTCAGTTGGATCAGGGGTCAAATTTTACAATGGCTGCTCCGATTTGGATAAAAATGGTGCAAATTTATTGGTAAGATCATAGGATAAAATTAAGGAATCGTTGTTTGAGTGTCCCAAATGCTTACTTAAGAAAGTAGGGGGGTAACAAGATCAAGCCCCATTGCATTCAATGGACGTTGACCTTCGGTTCCCCCTACATCGGAACCTAAGCATTTTAAGACAGTCAAAACTATTCCTTTTTTAATCCTATGAACTCCACCAATTAATTTGCACCATTGTTTATCCAAATCGAAGCAACTTTTTAAACTTGACCCCTGTACAACTGAAAGTTGACCCTTATTATTGATTTTTGCTGTTTTTATCACTATAAACTCTGAACTTTAGGACTGTACATATTACAAACTATACCTTTTCTGAATCCTTATGGTTAGACACCAGCATGGTGTGCTTTTCACATGAGGATCATTTACAAATTTGACCCTGTACAACTTTGTTTTGGCCCCCTCTCCTTTAAGGCACCATTTTTCGGCACTTAAGAATCACGTTTCAGGGGTCCGGTCATTCTGTTCAACATATTTAATCACTCAACCTTTGGTACGTGAGATGTGTTACAATGTGTGCTGCTCCAGGGCTACTTCCTTCTCTTATTAATCCTACGAGTATAATGAGAAGATAAGCAGAAAGGAGTTCAAATGATGTGAACTCAAGTGTTTGTATCTTTTGAATTATTCTCACATTTTACAATGCGTGCTTAGGCACATGGTTTTGAATTTAAACATGCTATTTAAGGTATGGATATAAAACCAGATGGTTATTTGTGTTTCAGGAAACATGGCTTACTAGAAATTAAAATTTAAACTTCCTTGTTCGATTTACGTAAGGATCGGGTTCTAGACGGTGTTGATAGTAATAGAGTGGGTGTGGCTTCTTAATTCGTAGGGGGTCTGTCGTTCTCTGGTTGTGATAGTACTACGTGTGAATCGTCTATTGAGATCAAACTCAGTGGAAGTTGAAATTTATACTAAAAATTATTCTGGTACAATTTATGTTCTAATATTACCAACCCTGATGATATTTGGAAAGAAGGATTTTTAGATCATAATTTTTGCAAGGTTGATTCCACAGTGATTATGTGGGGATTTTAAAGGCTATAATGATACTTGTGAAAAGGTTGGTGCAAATATCATTGATCATTAATAACTTACGTTGTCTTAATGACGGTAGTGGTACAAGATAGATCCTAGACTGAAAATGTCTTGAATTGATATTAACTTTATGGTCTATATAGCAGGGTTCGGACTTACTAAGTGTACCGGTGGGTGTTGGATTTGGGATAATAAATGGGGTAGTGATCATTTTCCTATCTTAGCTAGATTCTGGTGCTATGTTCATTACAAGCAATCCTAATGTCCCTCTGGTTGGCATGATGAAGAGAGCAGATTGACATTTTTTTCAACGTGATCTCTGTAAGGATGTGGTTCTTAACCTGTTGAGACGGACAGTACCAATGATGATACTTTTATGAACAGTTTAATAGAGCTGCTAATGGAGCTATTCCTAAATCTAAACCTGACCAGGAGAAAAGATCTGCTGTGTCTTGGTGGAGAAGAATGTAAAAAATGCTGTTTAAAGAAAAAAGTTTCCTTAAATAAATGAAAGGGTTCTTGTGATTCCAATCATTCGATGAGTACAAAAGGAAAGAGGCTATTGCTTGGAAGGTTTTTTTCTGGCTGCCAAAAGGCAAGATTGGAGGCAGTTCTGTGATGGTATATACTACACATACTCCCGTGCCTAAGATGGGGAATAAGGATTAAGGGTATTTATAGAATAGGAGTAATGGTGGCATCCCAATTCTTAAAATGGTGATAAAGATTGCCCCCAGAATCGATCTCTGAGTTTTTGTCCATGTTTCGTGATCTTAGCTATAATAAACGTTCTTGACAAGGAAAAGAGTGAAAATGATTCTGAAATAAAATTTCATTTGGAAATTCTATGATGGATCACATGATGATGAAACCTTTAGTATGGATGATCGGAAGCAGCCTATTGATGAAAATGTACCAAACCTGGTAAGGAGCTATTAGTACTGGCCTTGATAAACATTTTCCCTTATGTTAGAGACACTGAGTTGAATTTGAAAAAATAGTGTGCTAGATTTGTCCAAATTGATTATTTTTGCATGGTTGTTAAAGCTAATATATAAACATTCGCCCCTCACCTGAAATTATTAGCCCAAATCAGCGCGCTTTTAAGGTATAAAAAGAACGATTTTATATGTCGCCGGCGACATTAATGGCGAGTACACAAGAAAACACACACTAGGAGTTGATTCTGACGGCATGCACCTTGTTTGGACGGTTTGTGACCTTTGTGATTGTGAAACAATCATTAATATTTCATTAAACAAAATAAAAAACACATTTGTTGATTAAGTTACGCCCAACTGAAAAGTTAGCCTACAAATTACCTGGAGTCTTTAGCCTCTCATTAATGTCCCTATCGGTTTTGGGTTATGTTATTTTTATGTGTAAAAATACCTGTTGTGTCCCCACACAAAACCCGACAACACTTGTTGCACGGGAGCATAAGTGTGAACAAAAGCATATGACTACTTGTTCTTTTGTAAGCAAGGACTAATGGGGTTACTATGGGGGTCAAATGATTGAACTGATCTAAAATGACAAGTAATATAGCTCAAATTATTCTTTATAACTAGGAGAAAAAAGTCAATGGGTCCCATGCGGGTGGTGCCTCCTTTCAAAGATATTTGGGGAAAATCAGCCTAAAGGTCATTTGTTTATTCCAGAAAGGTCACGTTTGCGATATCCAGATTTCTTTGTAAAAATATCAAAATGTATTGAATGATACTGCTTCAATATATGCTTTTTTAATTTTGCGTAGGTATCGTTCCTTTTAAAAGGAGGTATAAATGTCCCCATCCCATAGAATCCTACAGAGAATTTTGTACCCCTCCAATTCTAACAGCAAGAGATGCCAAAAAGTGCAAAAAGTCATTCATATTTGAACATCAGAGAGGGCCCATGATGGCTATAGGAAGCAGGATATTCTACACATCTCCTCCACACACCAGCGAACAACAAACTAGGGATAGAACGATGTTTCCCAAAGCACCACGCTGGCACTCATATCTTCCCTGACCGGCGGGGACAGTATCATTTCCACACCGCCGTACATGAGAGTTTGACAATTGTGCCCAATATTGAACTATGGGATATCGAATTCTTTTTAAATCCTGCTCAACCCTAGCTCACATTTAAAAATTACTCTCCATTTTGCTATTATAGCTGAGTCGTAAATAATAATAATAATTAAAAAAACAACTGATTATAACATTTACACTACGAGCACCTTGCATGGTTGCTATGTACGTACGTACAACTTAACAAACCAAATATCCACATTGCACCATACACAAATGCCGAAGCCCTGGTTATATGTTCTTATTTTCCAATTTTAAAAATTCCATCGTTCAGATCACTGAAAAAATCAGGGAGACAACTAATAAGACTTTTATTAGGATATGATAAAAAATAAAAATGATTGAAACGTAAAAAAATATGTTAAATTTCACGCCGAACTTGGTGTTACATTTTAGTAGAAATTGGTTACAACATAAGTGTCATGATGATAGCATGGAAAAAACGTATTTTTAACTAATTTTTGTGTGAGGTGATGCTATTTCATTTTGTTTACTTTAAATTCAGTCTTCAATAATTTGTTACGGGGAATTTCACATCAAATTGAGGTTTGACTTCTTCAAAAAGTGAAATTATAATGTGAATTATTATTACGGAGGTACCAAGTGTAAACCGGACGTGGAAAAAGCGAGCCTGACCTCCCATTAAAATAGCGTTTTTTCGGAGAAAATCTAGAAACATGTTAGTTTGTTCGCTGGTGGTGTGACCTCTGCCAGGTAAAGATAGTGTTGATCCATTATCATAGACCCATTGCCTTAACCTCTGCATTAGGTAAAGCTATGGAAAGGGTGCATGGTTAATAGTAATGGTATACTGTTCTTCCCACAATGCATTTCTTCCAATAGAATTTTGCACTGGTTGTCACATTTATTTATAGTGACAAAAAAGTGACTAAATTGCAAGATTGGGATGAGTTCTGTTCATTTATGTACTTTTTGTCACTATAAATTCATGTGACATGCAACCAGTGCAAACATTTTATTGGAAGAATTGCATTGTAGGAAGAACACTATAATACCTCCTCTTGTTAATAGTATAGTATATTATATTTTATGGACTCTAATTAGAGGGTACTTAATGCTTCTCAGAGTGGTTATTTCGCAAAGATAGAAAGGACCTATTGACATCGATTCCTTTATTAATAGAGGCTTTGCTAATAAAGAGTACAGTGGCATTTTTTTCTTGATTATTCAGGAAGGCATATGATATGGCGGTTTGGCGTTGTACGTGTGTTAGGGAGTCATCATAAAATGTAATGCTTGAGGGGACGAAATTGGTTCACCTGGGTTGATGAGAGTTTTTATCGATGTAGGTTTATTCACGTATCAGATAAATTTTTTTACTGATAATGGAGTACCGCAATGAATGTGTAGTGAGTCCCGTTTCTTGAATATTGCAGTCTCCGATTTATCCCTGAGTCGCGAAAGATGTTCAAATTTTCAGTTTGCAGATGATATTGAATTCTGGGGAAAACCCATAGAATATAGTTGTGGCTTGTCGTAAATTAAGACATTGTCTTGGGGTTTATTGTTGAATGATGCAAGCACCTTTATGCTCCTAAAACTGTTGGGTTCTTTTTAACTCGTAGAAGAAAAACTTCCTCATGTGATATAAAGCGGGGACAATAAACATTAATTTTTTACAAAAAGGTTTTTTTTAACATTTTTAATATTTTAATCACCATTATCTGGAGTAAACACAGATTTGGTTGGTTTCTGAAAGTGAGACTAACTTTAGACCTGGGTTTAAACCAGGGTTAGTCCGACAAGATGTGGACCTTTTTTCCTTTCAAAAATACAGTGAAAGTTAAATGTAACGGGTGAGAAAATTCCTCATGGATGGGATGGAAAAGCAGCCCATTAGGAATTTTCTCGCCCGTTACAGCACCACTTTAGAGTATGTTGTAAGAAAAAAGGTCCCCTCTTGTAGGGACTAACCCTGGTTTAAACCCAGGTCTAACGTAGTCTCCCTTTCAGAATACCAACCATAGAACTATCTCAAGGAAAAGTACTAAATTAACTTGCTTCTGGATTGTTCTTGGGGTACAGGGTGGGCCGCTTTTACTTCGCCTTTATAAGGTCCTGATAATCATAATCTCTCAAATTTGGGGCCTGACATGACAGTCGAGAATTTGCTTGGATGGTAGTTAGACGCCAGGTTCTGAGAATTAATGACTTTATCGTCCAGGTGAATGTTAAATTTATAGGTGTGGGGTCGGTGGGTGGGTGTTTTTATGCATAATCTGTATCGTGATCATTTAAATGGTCAATCCAACTGATCTCCCGAGGCAGTTTTTTTTTGTATCTTTTTTCAGATATTCAGTTTCCTCCCGTCTACAATTAGACTTTACGTATTGCGCCATTATTTACGTTATGGTTTTTGTCGCAAATAACTAAGTTGAAAGCGACACTCAACACAAACAAACCACCCACCCACCTATACTGCAGAGCACTTGGTCCGGATAGTTCAAAATTGCGTTCTAGAAGCTTCTGGAGGTGTTCAAACAACACATCGCAGAGCTGCGTGTTCAATTGTGGGACAGATTTAATGTAGGAGTATATAAATAGGGTATTATACGGAACGAGTTTTCATTTAATGATCCTGGTTTGACATAGTGGATTTTTGGGTAGCCATAGTGTGAGTTTGGTGGCAATGTAGCTGATCATAAAATCAATCCATACCGCTTAAATACTTGAATGAAATAGGTTGAATGATGACCATAGGGCTGCTATATTGCTTTTCAAAATGCCTCTATCAATTTGAACGCCCTCAAAAAAATATTGGCTTAGATCCTGATAAACAAAATTCTTTCGATAGAGGGCTGATAGAAAAATTTCGTACTCTATTGCCCACCCCTTCAAGTATCAATCTTGCTATTTTATTTTTAACTTCAAAAAATTTAAATAAAATTAAATGTATTTTGTGGCAACTGCACTGTTTTTTATTATATATTCTTGTTGTTCTTGTGGCACTGCTGTATCCTTTGCGTGCCCCGCTGGTCAGTTGGAACAATATTGATGCCTATTGTGCAAGCGCATGCCAAATGACGACAATAAGTAACAATTGTATACTTTGACCGCAAGCACGACAATTTTTGCAAGGAACAGATTTGTTTTGATATTGACAAAATTTTAAAAATGGTTGGAATGCTGACATGCCACGCACAATTATAGGTAAAACTTTTCATATAGATGTTCCAAGTATGCAAAGGAGGGTATTTACAGTTCCATTACATTGTGCTGGTTAGAATTGTGCAGTGCGCTTGACGGAATCAGTGGCGATACCTCTTTGCATAATTGGACTTCGAACACATTTTTTAAAAAAACTAAAATCTTTAAATAATAATATTTATATTTGTCTTTTAACTAATCTATATTTTATTGCATGCTACTTACTATACCAGACTTTTAAACAATAAATTATATTGTATTTGTACAAGGACAAACACAGTTTACTAATTTACTCTCGGCATGAGCTAGCAAAAATGTCCAATTTCTTTGTTATTACCATATCGGCTTTTTGGCCCCATTTACCTTCTGCCCTCTATATCAGTCTAGTAGGCACAGTTCCCGTTGCGCGTATACGGGTTTTGAATCGTTATGGTAGCAACACCAAACCCCCCGCCACCCACCTTCAAGTCCTATTCCATTTGTTAACGCATCAATGAGATCACTTGTGTAAAACCCCTTATCTTGTCGTATCTTGTTATGTCCTGTTATGTTGTCTCGTTCTTGTATGTTCTTGTCCTGTCTCGTCCCTGTTGGCTTTACAAAAAAAGTTCTGCTAAACTGTGTGTGGGGTCAACCCGAAAGAGCATGAAAAACTGTTGATCTAATGGGCCTCTGGACGCCTCTCCCACACCCATCTTCATTTCATCGCTTATAATTATTTTCTACTACGTTATATCAACATTCATAACCGATCAAATGTAACTGTAATACAGCTTTCATATATCAGATAATATAATAAATTGATGAGGTATTGGCCTTTAAAATCTAAATTGTATAAATATATATATAGATATATCTATATATATATATATATATAATATATATAATATACTATATAATATATATATATATATAATATATATATATATATATATATATATATATATATATTAATATAATATATTTATCAATCGGCCTTTGATCTTACACAAATATATACGATTATTTTCTTATTTATACTGTATTTTTATATGTGTACATTCAAGGAACGTTTGTGGTTGCCCCCAGGAATAAAAACTGAACGGAACTTCTATATGAAAGGTTTCTACCCATTTAACGTGGTGTGATCTTTGCCAACAAAGGTTAAGATAAGAAAGAGGGAAATCTGCTTACTGTTTATTGAACAATTATATACTGTATGCATTAAGGCCGGAATCTGTTTGAAAATTACAACAACAGAAACAGAACAAACGTCGCTAATTCAGGTAAGAACACTATGTATATTTTTTAAGATTTTTAACCATTATTAAGGAAATATTGACTTTGAAGCAAAGAGCAATTCTTATGGCTTCATAGAGCTAGACATTCGGCCCTTAACAAGACTCGACTTTATCATGCTGCCATGATGGTTTGTATTGTTTAAGCCCGACGCCTGGCACGTTTCACTTTCGTGGAGGCCTGGGCTGTTTTGATCAAAAACAATAGTTAAGGAATTAGACTTTAATTTATAATTAATACGTACACTGACAATACTTAGCATATTCAGTGCAAAATAAGATTCTTGGTTAAAACTTGCTTTTGTCACTTACGTGCAACAATCTCCACACAACCCTCAATACCGGCAAATGTCGTAATGCCGTTCTCGTGCGGATGGAGTTATTATGAAATGCGATCTTCAGTGCTATAAGATGTTAAAAAGATCACATTTGGAAGACAAATACCTGCACTACACATCACATGTTCCTGTTTGTAGTGCAAGGAAAATTGTATTTTGACAAATTGCTGCAACAGAAGAACAATTTTTGTGTGTTCTCCACACTTTCTAATTAAATTGTCAAAAGTCTTAGAAAATCAACAATGGGGAATATGTAAAAATGGCGGGGGGGGGGGGGGTTGCACAGGGGGTCAAAAGAGAAATACGTCTAATGTTTTTTTAAACTACACAGAGGAGAAAAAAATACATAAACTATGTTGTTAAATTACAAAATAGAACTCTATCATAATATTTAAATTTTATTTAGGTAAAAATGTTTACTTACAAAAAAGGTGCTTGATCCGATTTATGTCTATTGTGTTCCTCTAATTGATATGAGAGCCTGGCACTTGTACATACGTCCCATCAAGTACCGTGGGAACAAACTTGCCCCGGTTTTGATGGAGCAGCAATAATGCACATTGCAAAGCCTATTCAATACTGTGCTGAGATTGATGGTTAACCATTAATTCGTCGGTTTTTGTTTATATCTTGGGGCTGAAATGGATTGGGGGGCTCATATTCAGGATGACAATGGAGAAAAATCTGGCACTTTCATCTGATATTCCACCCCTTAAAATCAGATAACTATCGGGGAATCAGGGGGTCTCAAAGACGATCGCAACACGCATCTTTAATGACTATAGAGTTCTATTTTACATATCGTGTATTTTTACATAGCACTTTTCTGTGTACACCAACGTATTCCTCTTGTCATGAGGATATAAAAAGGGTATAGTTTGCATATCTACGATCATTAGTTTTAGGATTAGACGAATCTAGTTCCAATTGTTGTCTGGTTATATCATCCCAACAGAAATGCATATTGCTGGCATTTGGAACATTTAGTATGTAAAATTAGATGGTAAGTATAATGACCCCACTAGATATGCTAGACCATTAATATATTTGTCCGCTAATACCTGACCAAATGAGTGAAATAAGTTGCAGTATTATATTTTCTGCCAGTCCTTTTAGACTGAATGAGCCCCATTTTGAAAAGGAATGGGGCCTTCTGAAAATGTTACCCCAGGATGCCCTGAACCTTATTGCCCTATAACTATTAAAACGTACCCACAGATAGGGCAAATATATACACCTTTCTAATTCCATATGGCTAAATGATTGGTACTTTATATCCTCCGTACAAACCTTGCCTCACTGGAAATGTATGTCCGCACTACTTTACTTCGAGAACCACCTTTTAGATGTTATTCGATGATCATTTCTAAGTAACACACTAGCAAAATTGCTTTTTTTTTTCTGTAGTTACATACAAAAACATGTAAAATTTAAAAAGTCAAAATTTTTTATTTAAATTTCTTGCACTGTTGTACATTAATTCAACTTCGCTCGGCTTTCATAATCATAACGTTGCTCTCATGTTACTTTCAAATGGCAAATGTATAGAGATGGTGGGAGAGATTGGAATGGTGAATTATCGGAAATCACGGGGAACAAAGACAGTACCCTTGGGCACGACAGGAGGGATAGCTGTACTTAAGAGATAGGGACAACAAACAGAATTATTACTCAAACAACTTGAACTAGCTGATTAGGCTATACTTTCTACCAACTATAAAATAGTTAGCCACTAATTTGACCTTTGGCATGCAGTGGTGATAATCGGATGACGAAAGTCACAGAGGTAGGCACAATAGGGGATTTTCCGTACCATGGCCAATCTGACAACTTATGATTCGGAAACCCTCACGGAATAACACAAGTTATTCCGTTAGGTTCAGAATTCAAGGTGTGTCAGAAAAAAGTGTTCAGGTTACGGAAACTCACGCATAATAGTGTTAAATGTGCTTATTTTTCGGCTAAGTATGATGTGTGCATTACGATGTTACCGATCTGGTAGCGGACCGATCGCTCTCATACTGGTACTAGAACAAATAGCTTTAGATTCCACCCCACTAAATAGATCTGGTATGGCACCCTTTGGCCGAAAAGTGTTGGGGAAAGGTATTAAAAAAAGAGTGGACGGTCAAATTAAAATTGGAAAAATAGTAGAAATGGGAACTTACTGGCATATTTGTGTTGAGGAAAATATTTTAAAGATCAAAAATCAGCACATTCAAGACAAGGTGTGTGAGGATCACACTGGTAATTACAGTATAATTATAACCCACCACTAGGAATATTTTGACTAGAGACACAGTTTAATAGGGGATAGGAACTCATCGTTGTCTTAGCTTACAGTAGCTCGAAAAATCCTGGTCAAATTATGGATTCTCTTGCTGAATGGGATGCAGAGGTATAGCAGTCCAGTAATGCATATTTAAGCAAGTGGGTCGCTTCGTTAATGAGAAATTACGTTTTAATTAGGGCTATTTGGCATAAACCACTGGCAATTATTGGGTGGTGTGCAACCTTTAGCGCAAAACACGTGTGTAATGTTGTGGTTGCCATTCACAATAGACTTTTACATGTACTTTACATAAACACAATGGCAACTAATGCCTCGTACAACAGACAAGCCGAAATTTGCGTGCGACAAGTTTCCTATAACAGTTCTCTCCAAAATCACCTCCACGTTTGGAGCATGATTCGGCTAGACACTAAAATCTACGGGGTCATAAATGAGGATCGCGTTCTCGAAGTTTGAAGCTGTTTTTCTTAATCAAAATTTTTGGTGGGTCCAATCAAACGTGTTGAAATTTCTGCGCGAAAACTTTACATATGGACTTCAGTTTGGGGTGAAGGCATTCTATCAAGATGAAATTTTATCACTCAATCGGGGCCATCTCCTTTTAAGAAGTATGTGCATATTGCAAGGCGCTGATCCAGGGAGGGGCGGCAGGGGGGTCGCGCGCCTCCCGGTAATTCTGCAAATTTGCAAAATCGCCATTTTGGAACAGTTTTGAGCCTTTCAGCCCCCGTAATTTTGATGTTTTTTCAAATCCCTGGATCCACCCCTGTATTGTGCTATGAAATTGCTTTGTATTATTGATTGAAGAGGCTCCTATAGCATGTATAGTGCATTAGGTCTTTTGCACTCCCGTTGATGCATAAGGAGGTGCACTTGGAGCCCTCTGAAAACAACTTTACTATAGGAATTTTTTCCATGAAATTTGGCACACTGTAATACTACTAATAGAACTTATTACTGAAAGAAAATTTGAAATATATTGATCGGTTCGGGAAATTAGGGGCGAAACATTAATTTTTATGCGCGCGAAAAGAGGTCATTTGTTTTTGCTTCTCGCCAATTGTACACTTTAAACTAATAGTTGTTTTGAGTTAAGAATAGACCATAGTCATTATGTACATGTAGAACCAAAATCTAGTTATTTTGAAACATATTAGGTTGCGCAACTGAAAGCTGTTCAATTACAAACAAAATGACCAAAATATTGTAGGCGTAAACGGCATGCGAAAAAAATTCTGGGTCCATATGGACGCCATTCACTAAAGGCTGACTCAGAGATTTCCCGAGGAGCGCCGGCCCTTAATTTTCAAACAAATTGTGTTATTTGCATATACATAATGCTTTTTCCATATACCTAATTACTGTGTGAAATGTCAGCTCAAATCGAATGTCCTTCAATAGAAAAAACACAACTTTGTTCTAAATTTCCGGATCCGGAAATTTTGTTATACACCGTATCCTATTGTACGGTATACTACACCAATTTTACTGCATGGAAACGAAAAATCCGATACATCTCAAACGATGGAATTGAGCTATTTAGGTGACTATCTATAGTTCTAGTTGACTTTTTTCAATAAATACACAAAGAATTATATTTTTCAAACCTCGCTGATCAGCCTTTAACTGGTAAATCCCAATATCATAGAATTTATCATGAATAAACCATGAAACTGTTTTATTGTGTCGTCTGCAAGAATTGCAGAAGGCGCATAGGGATTACTCTGGTCGTATGTCTGGTGGTGTGTATCTGTTTGTGTCTGGTGGTCAAAATGTTAACCCTTAATACTAGGGGAGCCAGGACCACCTCCTTTGCAACCCCAGAACTAAACCAAACCAACTTTTTTAGGTTCCTTTATGAACCCAAAACATAATCAGGATGTTCCCAAAATTTAAAAGTGGCCCCAAGGGTTTAATCAGATGGTCCGTCCAAGATGTCCGCGAAAATGGGGTTTTTTCACTAAAATGCAAAAAAAAAAAAAAAAAAAAAAAAAAAAAAAAAAAAAACCACCTTGTTAAAACTTGTCATGAAAAATCAACGATATCTACATATTAAATCATAATTAACATATCTGTGCCTAAAATAATTTCATTCCATGTTTAAATTCAATGTCTTCCAAATGGCGCCAAATAGCGG